>PVIH01006715.1:0-38403 GCA_004025045.1 Sigmodon hispidus
GTGTGTGTGTGTGTGTGTGTGTGTGTGTGTGTGTGTGTGTGTGTGTGTGTGTTGAGGGTATCTGTGAGGGTAAGGTTCTCCCATAGTGTGTGTGGGGGTGTGGGGGTGTCTGTCTGTCAGGGCAAGGTTCTCCCATAGTGTATGTGTGTGTGGTGGGGATCTGTCTGTCTGTCTCTGTGGGGTTTTGTTTGGTTGGTTGGTTTGGTTTTTGGTTTTTTGGTTTTCAAGACAGAGTTTCTCTGTAGAGCAGGCTGACCTGGGACTCAGGGATCCACCTGCCTCTGCCTCACAAATGCTGGGATTAAAATGTGCCACCACCGGACCTGTCTCTGTCTTTCATTGTTTGTTCTTATAATTATTTTTTTAAAAATATATTATTAACCTATTTTTATGTGTATGAGTATTTTGTCTGCAAGTATGTCTGTATACCAGAAAAGGGTGTGATATCCCTTGGAACTAGGGTTACAGACAGTTGTGAGCCCCATGGTGAGTGCTGGGAATTGAACCAGTGCTCTTAACCTCTAAGCCAGGTTGGAGGTGCCTCGGGTTTCATGTAGCTCCAACTGACCTGGTATTCATCATGTAGTCCAGGATGACTTCAGACTCATGGCAATCTTCCTATTTCAGTCTCCTGAGTGCTGGGATTGTAAGTGCACTGCCATGCCTGGCTTTTTCTGATAGTTCTTGAGCTGTTGAGGTCGGCCTGTTGCTTCTTGACTGTCTACCTCCAGAGTCTACCCTTGACCCTGCAGTCACACCACACAGCATAGACTTGTCTTCCCCAGTTTTGTTTTATTTGTTTTCAAGGCAGGATTTCTCTGTGTAACAGCCCTGGCTGTTCTGGAACCAGCTCTATAGACTAGACTGGCCTCAAACACACAGAGCCGCCTGCCTCTGCCTCCTGAGTGCTGGGATTTAAGGAGTGCTCCACCACTCCCGGCTACCCCCCCACTCTTTACCTAAACTGTGGGCAGTGACTGCCTCTTACCTGGTTCGAGATCAGAAAGTGAGGTGCTGAAATACATTGGCCTGATGTTGGTGCAAAATGATAGATGGAATTTTATTTAATTTCCTGATGACTGTGAGAGTCTGCTGTTCCCATTTTCTTTTCTTTTTTTTTTTTTAAATAATTTTTATTTTTTTTAAACTTTATTTATTTATTTATTTGCCTTGGTGTTTGCCTGGAACTGGAACTACAGACAGTTGTTAGCTGCCATGTGGGTGCCGGGAATCGAACCCGGGTCCTCTGGAAGAGCAGACGGTGCTCTTAACTGCTGAGCCATCTCTCCAGCCCCCTGTTCCCATTTTCTTTATGGACTGAAGCACTTGTCTAGGGTTTGTGTCCAGGCAGGGTGGGACTGTGACTTGCTGCTCCATTAAACACTATGACATTCTCGGACCTAATAGAGGCCCTTCTGCCCGTTGTAGGAGACTGAAAAACTAAGTCTTCGGTGCTTAAAGACAGCATTGCAGGGTGTCGCTGTAGCAGTGACTTGGCATTCTAGAATGGCCATTGTAGTTTTGGAGGGTTTTGCCTTCTGAGACAGCCTAGGCTGTCCAAAGACTCCTTATCCTTCCCCTTAACCTCATGAATGCTGGGATGATGGGTATGCACCACCATGCCCAGACTCTAAAAGGTTAGGGTGATGTTTTAATTCTTCTGGGACAGAGGCTAGTTTTCCTCTGGCCTCATAGGAAAGGGCGGCTCATGGGCCTTGTCAGGTGCTCCACTCTGGGGGTGGGGGCATTTCTTTGGTCCAGGTACCTAGGCTATTTTGAGAAGCCATGCTGGGAAATTAGTTATGCTGACTCCATCTTCCTGCTCATGACCCAGGTGAGGAGTGGCTGGTCCGATCTGTGGGTGCTTATCTCCCGGCTGTGTTTGAAGAGGTTCTGGATCTGGTGGACGCTGTGATCCTTACAGAAAAGGTCTGTGTTATGGGCATGGGTTTGGGAGTTGGCTAGACAGTGCTCAGAGGCAGACAATGTGCAAGGAAAGGAGAAACAGTGTCCCTGAGGTCACAGAAAAAAATAGGTCGTATCTCTAGAGGACCCTGGAGCATCATCCTCCAGGGTAGTTAGGCATTATCCCTGAGAACTGTGATCAGTTAGGGCCTATGGTGTTCCCAAATTCAAGGAGCGGGCAAGGGAAGGTGGGGGGCGGCCTCCACAAACACGCTGTGTTTCTCTTCTTGCAGACAGCCCTGCACCTCCGGGCTCGGCAGAACTTCAGGGACCTTCGGGGAGTAGCCCACCGCACTGGGGAGGAATGGTTAGTGACGGTTCAGGACACAGAAGCCCATGTGCCAGATGTCCATGAGGAGGTGCTAGGGGTGGTGCCCATCACCACTCTGGGACCTCGACATTACTGTGTCATCCTGGACCCAATGGGACCAGATGGGAAGAATCAGCTAGGACAGAAGCGTGTGGTCAAGGTAAGCCCCTGTCCTCCCCAGAGGTTCTGACAGGGCACTTTCTAATCCTCCCCCTTCACTTCTTCCAAACCGCACACACATCTGAGAAGCACTTTTCATGCCTTTGTCCACTCAGGTTTATATTCCTGACACACTGCCCTATTTGGTTCCCCTGGTGGCCCTGGGTTTCCTCTTTAGACCTTACATACCTGCTGCTGCCACTTCTGGAAACTTCTGCCCACCTGAAGGTTCTGAGATTTACTCTTTCATGTTCCAGAACCTTTGTCTTCTTATAAGACAAATCTCACAACCCCCCCACCCTCTGCTCTCCCCTGCCCTCCCCTGGAACCCCACCACCACCTCCCGTGAGAGTTTAGCAAGCGGCCTCTGGAAGGCAGGGACCAGACAGCTTAGAGCTTATGTGGATGAGATGTCTGCTGAAGTTACTCAGCTACACTATTGTCACAGTTCCTTGGGGACAATATGGCAGCAAAGCCAGGAACTGGGTGTGTCTCAGTGCACTAGGCAGATTAAGGCATGAGGATCAGGAGTGTAAGACCCCTGGTAAGTTCTGGGCCACCCTAGATACGTGAGATATTGTCTCTTTTGAGATATTGTCTCTTTTAAAAAAAAAAAAAAAAAGAAAAAGAAAAGAAAAGAAAAAGGCACGAGGAAAGCAGTAGGTCAGAACAGCCCTTGTAGAATACGCTGGCGCACACCCTTAATGCCAGCACTTGGGAGGCAGAGGCAGGCCAGTCTCTCTGAAGCTCAGGCCAGTCTGGTCTACATGGTGAGTTCTAGGCCAGCCAGGGCTACTTGGTGAGATCCAGTCTCAAAAACAAATAAAGAAAACAACCCAAATGTTTATCATTTGATGGATGGATTTAAAAACTATGGCATGACAGGGTTGGAGAGATGGCTCAGAAGTTAAGAGCACTGACTGCTCAGCCAGAGGTCCTGAGTTCAATTCCCAGCACCCACATGGTGGCTCACAACCATCTATGATAACATCTGGAGCTTTCTTCCTGCTTACAGGTATACATGTAGACAGAACACTGTGTACATAATAACTAAATAAATAAACAAAATATAAAAAATGATATAGCATTTAATATCGTGGAATTTTAAAAGAAGTATTTCTTTATACCACAACAAAGACTGAAAACAGCAGCTAAGTGAAGAAGCTAGACATGAAAGACTAAATTCTGTATGATTCATATATGTGAAATGTCCAGAATCTATAAATCCAGAAGTTCAGGCTTGTTGGTTGATGCAATGAGTGAGGATTGATGGGAGCCACAGGTACAGGTTTCTTTTTAAGAAGATAAAAATATTTTAGACTTCCACAGTTAAAACAGCCTAATGCTTCTGAATTCATGTGAATTGTATACTCTAAATGGGTATAACTTGTGGGTTATGTCACAATCAAAACACTTGACAATGTGCTTTTCTATGCATGCATGAGACCTGAGTTCATTGCCTTGAACCACATTTGAAAGGCTGGGAATGGCGGTATGCATTTATAATCTCAGGACTGGGGCTGTAGAACCAGGAGGATCTTTTTTTTTTTTTTTTAAAGATTTATTTATTTATTATGCATACAGTTTTACAGAAGAGGGCACCAGACCTCATCATAGATGGTTCTGAGCCACCATGTGGTTTTGCTGGGAATTGAACTCAGGACCTCTGGAAGAACAGTCAGTGCTCTTAACCTCTGAGCCATCTCTCCAGCCCCCTTTTTTTTTTTTTTTAAACTTTATTTATTTATTTGCCTTGGTGTTTGCCTGGAACTGGAACTACAGACAGTTGTTAGCTACCATGTGGGTGCTGGGAATCGAACCCCGGTCCTCTGGAAGAGCAGACAGTGCTCTTAACCGCTGAGCCATCTCTCCAGCCGACAGAACCAGGAGGATCTTAAGGCTTACTGTCTAGCCAGCCTAGGCTAATCATTGAGCTTCTGGTTCCAGTGAGGGACCCTGTCTCAGAAAACCAGGTTAAAACCTGGTGAGGTGGCTCAGTGGTAGAGATGCTTCTCAGCATGCATGACGATCCAAGTTCAATCCCCACACTGAACTCTGATCTCTACCTGTGTGCCATGGCATGCAGGTGTACATGTATGTGCACACACACAAAATAGTATTAATAGTAATAAAGTAATATAAACATCAATTTTATAAAAAAAAATTGGTTTCTGAGGAGTGGCATCTAAGATTGGCCCCTAGCCTCCACACATATTCACACAAATATGCACATGTACCCTCACACCACCTAAATGTGCATACATACACAAACACAGTCAGTGCTATTTATTCACAAACCCCACACCTATGATTCTCCAAGCAGATCAAAAATTTTGAGAAAAATTGCCTCTGAGCAGAAAATATGTGAATTTTTTAAAAACTATTTTTCTTAATAGTAAGCAACCTTTACATGGTATTATGTATTAAAAGTAATCTATATATGATTTATGTTTTAAAATTCATAGCAGGCTGTGTGGTATATCCATAAGGGACTTGAACACCAGTTTGGGGTTTTTAGGTAAGAAGTTCTAGAACTCTTTATCCACAGATACAGAAAGAAGTCTGTATATTTCTTAAGATATAAGCTGAGCCAGATGTGGTACACACCTGTAATCTCAACACTCAGGAAGCTGATGCAGAAGGAAGGGCTGTGAATTTGAGGACAACCTGGGCTACACAACAAGACCCCTTCTCAAAGAAGGGGAAGAAAAAAGCCAGCCAAGCATGTACCTGTGGTTCCTCCCACCTACTTGGGAGCCTGATACAAGAGTCCTGAAGTCCAAAGCCAATCCAGGCAGCATGGCAAGGCCCCAGATCATCAACACCACCAATAAACAACATAGGTGGAAGGTCAAATTAGGTCTTATGACCAGAGTTTGCCCACCCTCAAATTCTACCATGTCAAGGAAAACAACATCAAACAAACATGGGAGAAATGAAAAGCAACAAGAGGTTGAATATAAAATATATAGCATTTCTTTGTGGCCATTTTTTCTTTGGGGATTCTTTATTTTGGCTTTTGTGACAGGGTTCTCACTTTGTTGCCCAGACTGGCCTTGAACCCAGGATGATCCTTCTTTAGCTCCCAAGTGTGGATATTACAGACATGTGCACTGCACCCAGCTTAGGTTAATTCTTAGGTCCCCACTGTTTACTGATTTGACCAGTAAGCTGTCAGCATTTGTCCCAACAGAGAGATTGGTGCTATGATAGGAATGTGCTTTGGGCTTCTGTCTTCACCAGCTGCATGTGGATGGGAAAGTGGGACCACCAGAAGACCTGGTTCAGGGTCATGCAGAGGTGGCAAGCCAGAAGATTATCTGTCTAGGCAATGCGGCTCTGCTCTGAGCCTGGGTGGCCATGTCCTAACCTCTGCTCTTTCCCACTAGGGAGAGAAGTCCTTTTTCCTCCAGCCAGGGGAGAGACTGGAAAGAGGCATCCAGGATGTATATGTGTTGTCAGAGCAGCAGGGGCTGCTGCTGAGGGCACTGCAGCCGCTGGAGGAGGAACAGGATGGGCAGAAGGTCACCCACCAGGCTGGAGACCGCTGGCTCATCCGTGGGCCCCTGGAGTATGTGCCATCTGCAAAAGTGGAGGTGGTGGAGGAGCGTCAGGCCATCCCTCTGGACCAAAATGAGGGCATCTATGTGCAGGATGTCAAGACCGGGAAGGTACCAGCTGGGGATGGGAGGTACCAGTAGTAGGCAAGCAGGTGATGTTAATGAGAAGAGGCAGGTTGGCAAAGATTCCAGCAGCATCCATAGCAGCAGCCTGGTGGCCATCTGGCAGGTGTGAGGCCATTTCTTATTTTATTTGCCATCTTTGTGCTAAACATCTAGTTTTACATTTTAGTGTTTCCAGCTGGGAGAATGAACTAGGCTTTAGGACAGGGGTTCTGCCCTACTACAGACATGGTCCTAGCATGACTCTGCTTCTGCTGCTTCACCTAAAATCTTGACTTTGATCTGACTGAGGACTATATTACCAACTTCTTTCCCCGAGACTCTAATGTAGAAACAATTCAGAGTCTAAGACAGTGTTAGTGTCTATGAGGTACTCCCTAGGATCACATCTGCTTTCCATGCTGCTCCACCAAGGAAAATCCTAGAAATAATATCAAACACATACTACATACCAAGTGCTATTCTTTGAATTAGATTTGTGAACTCTCCCAATTGTGTAGCCCCAGACAGCCCATTATACAGATGAGGAAAGAAAAGCCTGGGTATAGCTTGAGAGTACACCTAGCAGGTGGGAAGCAGCACTGAGTACAGCTTTCCTACAGAGACTCCTTTACCAGGCTATTGTGCTACCTGGACAGGGTCCTCTCGGGACAGCTAGGGTGACATGCTCCCTCCTACCCTCTCTGAAATACCATCTCTAGGTGAGAGCTGTGATTGGGAGCACCTACATGCTGACCCAGGATGAAGTCCTATGGGAAAAGGAACTGCCTCCCGGGGTAGAGGAGCTACTAACCTTGGGGCATGACCCTCTGGCAGACAGGGGTCAGAAGGTCACAGCCAAGGTCCTTCAGTCTTCAGCTCCAAGGAACAAGACCCGCGTGGTCAGCTACCGTGTCCCACACAATGCAGCCGTGCAGGTGTATGACTACAGAGCCAAGAGAGCCCGGTGAGCAGCACATGGGGGTTCCTGAGGGGCCTTGAGGGGCGCGCTCAGGGAGTCTGACTTCGGCCTCTCTTCACAGTGTGGTCTTTGGGCCTGAGCTGGTGTCTCTGGATCCTGAGGAGCAGTTTACTGTCTTATCTCTTTCTGCTGGGCGGCCCAAGCGTCCACACGCTCGCCGTGCACTCTGCTTGCTGCTGGGACCTGATTTCTTTACTGACGTCATCACCATTGAAACTGCAGATCATGCCCGGCTGCAGCTGCAACTTGCCTACAACTGGTGAGACTGGAGCCCCAAGGGGAGGGGCAGCCGCAGGAGCAAACAAGGAGGGACGGATGCCGGTCTCGATGCCCCAGACCAGAAGGAAGATGGGAGTTTAGAAAATATGGGCAAAGTATGGTCTAACCTCCTAGGATGAGGACTCCAGGACCCCAGTAAAAGCGGACTGCCTGTCACACCTCCACTGCCTATCACTGCAAGATGCTTTTTTTTTTTCCTTTTTGAAACAAGGTTTCTCTACAGCCCTGGATATCCTAGAACTCACAGATTGACCAGGTTGCTTGAAACTCACAGAGATTTACCTGTCTCCCCTCCCCGGTGCTGGGTTAAAGGCGGGCATCACCACTTCTAGCTTCTCAAAGGCTTTTGTTGTTGTTTTTAATAGTTTTACAAACAATGGGTGTGAGAAGTGTGAACATGTAGTCAGACCATGCTGCTGGGTCCTCTCTCCCAGCTGAGCTGTTTGCTGTCTGGGAACGTGCACAGGGAACAGTTCCTTTTCCCCAACTGGAAGGGGAAGTTAACCTACTTCATGAAGCACAGAAAGTCAGTAATGAAAAATTAAATGCTGGGGTGCTGAGGCAGGGGAGTAGCTTCTCTTCAGTGATGTAGCCACCTATAAGTTGCCCATACTCTAATAAATTCCATACCAATGTTCATGAAAACAGCCCAGGTTAATAACTCAGTGGGTCATATATTTTTTAATTATTTATTTATTATGTATACAGTGTTTTGTCTACAGTCCAGAAGGGGGCAGCGTGTCTCATTATAGATGGTTGTGAGCCACCATGTGGATGCTGGGAATTGAACTCAGGACCTTTGGAAGAACAGCCAGTGCTCCTAACTCCTGAGCCATCTCTTTAACTCATTTTTTCTTTTAATTTTTATTTATTTGTCTTGGTGTTTGCCTGGAACTGGGAAACTGGTACTACAGACAGTTGCGAGCTGACATGTGGGTGCTGGGAATCGAACTCAGGTCCTCTGGAAGAGCAGTCAGTGTTCTTAACCACTGAGCCATCTCTTCAGCCAACTAGGAATGAGATTGGGAAGGATGGGTCCAGGGGGAGTGAGAAGGAAAGTAAGAGAAGGTCATGGTTGTGATCAAAATGCATTAAATACATGGATGAAATTGTGAAATAATAAATTAAAAGAATCTATTTTTCAAAAAGCCAGCAGAGGGCCAGACTAGTGGCTCAGCAGGTAAAGGTGCTTGCTGAACAAAATCTCACAGCCTGAGCCCACATAAAGGTGGATAGAGAGAAGTGATCCCACAGAGTTGCCCTCTGATCTCCATAGGAAGGCCATGGCCCTTCACACACACACACACACATGCACACGCGTGCGCGCACACACATGCACGCGACACACACACACACACTATTTTTTTTTTTTTAATAACACCAGTAGAACAGCACATGGCTGTAATCCCAGTGCTCAGGAGGGAAAGGCAAGGAGGGCAGGTATTCAAAGCCAATGTCATCTCAGAGTCAGCCTGGGTCTTCCATGCCAGGCCCTGCCTCCAGGACTCACCCGGAGAAATGGTGTTCACCAGCATCTGGCAAAGAGTGAGCAGCATTGTGACCAAGGCAGACAGAGTGCTGGCCTAGCGACAGATATGAGCACAGACCCTAGAGCCATCTTGCCTGGATTCAAGTTTTGCCTTGTCACATATAGTGTGACCTTGAATTTAACATCTATAAAATTCTATAAAATGAGAGAATAGGCATCTTCATCCCAGGGACTCTGATGACCATAGGTGTTTGCTGAGCACAGTCCCAGAGGATGGGTGTTAAAATCCTGTTCAGAAAAGGTATCATTTACTGAGGGGGGGATAGCTTTCCCACTCTGAGGCTCTTTGTTCACAGGCACTTTGAGCTGAAGAACCGGAATGACCCTGAAGAGACAGCAAAGCTTTTCTCTGTGCCTGACTTTGTGGGCGATGCGTGCAAAGCCATTGCATCCCGAGTCCGAGGGGCTGTAGCCTCCGTCACGTTCGATGACTTCCACAAGAACTCAGCGCGCATCATTCGCACAGCTGTGTTTGGCTTTGAGCTCTCTGAAGACATAGGTCCTGATGGCGACCTCCTGCCCAGGGCTCGCAACCGAGCCACCTTTCCCCAGAACGGGCTGGTGGTCAGCAGTGTGGATGTGCAGTCAGTGGAGCCTGTGGACCAGAGGACCCGAGATGCCCTTCAACGCAGCGTCCAGCTAGCCATTGAAATCACTACCAATTCCCAGGAGGCAGCAGCCAAGTGAGTGGTGGCAGGGGTCAGGGGAAACGTCTCAGCTAGTGCCAAGGCCTGGATAAGGTGGCATCCACAAACGGTCTGTTCTCTACCCAACATGACTATAACAACATAGGCCATTTCTGCTCCTGTGGCTTCCCTTTCTTTTCGGGGCCTTCCAGGCTCTCTAGGAGAGTTTGGCCTCCCTGTCTCCAACCTTCGGCTTGGTTCCACCTTGCACCTTTGGAACTTCTTTGCCCACTGTACTTTTTCAGCCCCAAAGTCGCCTCCTTGGAGAGCCCTTACAACTACTATAGTGCCCTCTGTTCCCACCCAGAGACTTGCTCCCAGGTGCTCGCTGCTACCTGAGAGCATCCTAACCTGTTTGCTTCCCAAGGGAGGCTTCTTCCAGGGAAAGCAGAGGCTTTAAGCACGTCTATCTTCCATGGTTGCTTCCAGCTTGCCCATTGTTCTGGGTCCAGGTGCATGTTGAGGGGACAGGGTCAGTCTCTGCTCCAGGTACTCCTTTCTCAGCTCTGGCCCACACTAGCATCTCATCTGTTCCTGCTCTTACCCAGGCATGAGGCTCAGAGACTGGAGCAGGAAGCCCGTGGCCGGCTTGAGAGGCAGAAGATCTTGGACCAGTCTGAAGCTGAGAAAGCCCGAAAGGAACTCTTGGAGCTTGAGGCTATGAGGTGGGTCAACAAATGGAGGTGGAAAGACTGAGCGTCTGAGGGTCTTGGCAAAGCTGCTGTCTCAGGCAGGGGTTTGGCTGAGAGGCAAGCAGAGCATGCTTCCAGGCAGGCATAAAGCAAGACCCAAGAAGGGCTGAGGATGGCTTAGTGGTAGATCATTTGTCTATCATGTACAAGGCCCTGGGCTTCATTCCGATTGTTGGAAGAAAATTAAAAATTATGGCCTAGCATATGCCATATGCCTCAGAGGACAAAGGCACTACTTCTGAGTCTGATGCCCTGAGTCCCCAGGGACCCACATAGTGGGTTCTCGGGTGTTGACCTCTGACCACCATAACTGTGACACAGTGCCCCCCCCAAGTCCCTGGGTGGGTGGGCTTCTCTTCCAGGCCTTCCCCAACTCTGTTTCCCCTGCAGCATGGCTGTGGAAAGTACTGGAAATGCCAAGGCTGAGGCCGAGTCCCGTGCCGAGGCTGCACGGATTGAAGGAGAAGGCTCTGTGTTGCAGGCCAAGCTGAAGGCAGAGGCGTTAGCCATTGAGACGGTGAGTTGGGGGCTGCTGCTGGAAAGTGGCATGGGGGCCCAGAAGAGGCCTGCTCATTAAAGGCCTTGAAACCTAGTGGGATACTCAGTAGGTAGCCTGACACAAGGCTCCATCTCCCAGTGTTCTGCAAAGTCCTGTCTGCATTTAGAAGACAGGGATTGTTCCACAGATCCATTCCACAGATGAGCACTGAAGCATGCCCCCATGTTGTTGTGGGTATTTTACATCTGTGACCTCATTTCATGCCTGAGGTATGCATCATCTCCATCTTATACCAAGACTTGAATTAGGAGGCTTCTTCCTAAGAGTCTCTAGCTAAATAATGCATAGCTGGGCTTTGTACTTGAGGTTTCATGCCTCAGCTACCTCAGGGTTGCTGGCTTGGGTGATTTGCTGGACAGTTCTTGGACCACATGACCTCAAGCTAGCCTGGTCTCCCCTTCCCAGGAGGCCGAGCTGGAGCGAGTAAAGAAAGTCCGGGAGCTGGAACTGGTCTACGCCCGGGCCCAGCTGCAGCTGGAAGTGAGCAAGGCACAGCAGCTAGCTGATGTGGAGGCCAAGAAATTCAAGGAAATGACAGAGGCTCTGGGCCCCAGCACCATCAGGGACCTGGCTGTGGCTGGGCCGGAGATGCAGGTAAGAACAGAAAGACACAGGAGGAAAGTGGATGTTTGGAACCAAGAAGGTAAAAGGCAAACACATCTGTGGAAACATTGGAGGATGGAAGGGGTTTGGGAGTGAACCGTCCCTGTGACCTGTTAGTGAGCACCATAGGATGCCGCACCAGCATCAGGCACTGCTGTAGACCCTGCCTGCAGAGCGAGCACTACCCCAGGGGACAGTAACAGATGAGACATCAGTACCTCAAAAAAAGTCAAGAAGGGTGATGTGATGATGGTGACCGTGCCTCTTCACAACACGCTTGGTTTAGGAGGGTCACTCTGGAGGCTGGTCCTCTAGGGAGGCAGTTGAGATAAAGAGCTGGTTTCTGAAGTGTCCTCTTGTCTGACTTTATCTTCCCACCCTGCAGGTGAAACTTCTTCAGTCTCTGGGTCTGAAATCCACTCTCATCACAGATGGTTCTTCTCCCATCAACCTCTTCAACACGGCCTTCGGGCTGCTGGGGCTGGGGTCTGACGGTCAGCCACCAGCACAAAAGTAATGTGGCCGGCCCAGCCTGGGAAAGGCTGGCCTTTCCCAGTCTCTCCTGCTCCAGTCCCTTGGAAGCAGCCACACGTGCCTTAGGTCAACATTGACTGCACTAACAATGGACAAAATAAAATGATAATTTTGGAAATTAATTTTTTTTCCTGTTACCTCTAGCCCGGGTGACAAGGGAACTTATTGGTGAAGAGAAGATGTCCTTCAAATCTTGATAAAATTACCAGAGACATTCTGGTCTCCAAGGAAGCAGTCAGGGAGAACAATTCATCTGAAGCCATCATGATAAGCATGAGACTCAAAGCCTTCCAAATGCTGTCCTTTAGACCCCAGGTAGGAGAGGATGTATTGCAGAAGTTCTATTGGGCCAGGAGTATTGCAGCGCCGGCTCAAAGGGAAATCTACAGCATCAGCAAAAACTTGGACTTTTCTATCTGAGGGGGTTAGGGGAAAAGACACTCACTCTCTTGATGATTTCTTTATTTTCTATTCTTCTGTGTTCTTTCATTGTTGATTAAAAAAAAAAAAGTACTCCAAGATGAAATTTGAATGACAGCAGAAAGGTACAGCCTCTTCTGATGGACTGGACTAAACAGCCATATGAAAGCATATTTATTGATTGTTACACAAAGTATTTCCTCACACCAAGGTCCCTAATCTTAATTTACATGTCTTACTGAAGAAGAGCATTACAGGCCTCCATGGCTCTAGTCCTATTATTATGTATCATGTGCAATACACAATAATACAAGAGCCTCAGGTGTGTCTAAAGCATCGTATGACCAAAGTCATGGGATGGCTGCAAAGCCTTTTCAGAAAACAATCACTGTTTTCTACAATGATTCTTCAAGGTCAAAGTACTTCTTAAAAAACAGCTGTTCATTCTAATACTTATGCTATCAAATGATTCTGCGAAATTCCTACATAGTACAGAGCACCTATGTTTTCAGCCATCCCTTTTGTTGGCAGGCTGCATATTACGGTTATAAAGAAAGAATCTGTTATTTTACTATTCATCTTGAAAGTTAATCTTGTGAGGAATCTTAAAGGAATCAAAGATCTAAACTTTCATACATAAGAAACAGTCAGCTGTACTTTAGATCTTTAGGGTACATACCCATTCATCAATGGTTTTTTTTTTATATCAGGAGATTGAAGGCAGAAATAGGTACAAGGAGTTAATCATCATCTTTGATCATCAACCAACCGTAGCAAGAAAATACTCAGTAACAGTTGGACTACTTTGTATTTTTTACCTCATCTATGTGTCCTTGTGAACTCTAGATTGTTTTCTGTTTTGTTTTGTTTTGTTTTGAATCTTAAGGCTATTATCAAAACATCTGATTTAATCTCAAGTTATTAAGAGGCTTTATTTCAGCTAGTGATGCACACCAAAATCTATCCTGTGTTGTTCAACATTAAGAAGAAAGGAATTGGAACCAGCCCTGTGCCCGTGACTCAACCACTTCTCCTGATCATCAACTTGCGCTGTAGTTCATGCAGCTCCCTAACATCCATGTCTGGCTCTGCCCCTGAAGTCAGTCACTCAGTCAAAGCCTATGTATGATCCCTTATCTTCCTCATCCTTGTTGTTTAGTGGGAAGAGACTCTCCCTAGACCCTGTCCCCAGGGGCCATTGTGAGGTCAGGCCCAGGGCCCTCACTGCAAACGTCCTGTCACCAAACTATACCCCAGCAGCTGCTTCCTTCTTTTCTTGCCTCTTCCTTCCTCTCTCTTAATCCCTTTCTCTCTCCTCCCTCTTCCCTTTCTCCCCTCCGGGCTGCCTCCATCCATGAACTCAGTCCCCTGTCTCACCAGCCAGTGAAATCCCCTGCTGTCCACCCTGTCTCCTCCTTCCCTCTGTACCCTGACCAGCTGCTTGTTGCTGGAGGGAGCCCAGCACGTGACCGTTCTCATTTTAGACTGTAGTCACAGTCCCTAGGGAGGCCTGTCTGTTCCCAGACGCCTTCCCTTCAGAACAACTCTTCATGCCTCCTCCCCGCCCACTTTTTCTCACCACTTTGAAAAAAATAGAAGCAGATTGGGCAGGAAGCCTGTCTCCCTCCAGCAGTGGACCAACAAACTGAGCAGCTGAATTGTCTGTCCTTGCTGCTGCCCACCAAGGTTTCCTCACTGGATCCACCCATCTTGTCCTGAGAGTTGACCCCCAAGCCCATCTCCTGCCTTGGCAACCAGCAGTGCTTCCTCTCTTTTGGGCCCCAGTCATCCATCTATGAATTCCTTCCACACATAAAACAGGTAAAAATCACGCCCTGTTAAGATCTGAGTTTGGGCACCAAGTACCCACAAAAAAGGGCAGCAGTGGCTGTGTTGGAGACAGGGTTGCAGGGCCTTTAGTGTAGCCCTAAAACTGCAGGCTGTATGTAGACCTTGTCTCAAGGAAATAGGTGCAGATGTCTTCCTCTGACCCCCACATACATGTATGTGCACCATGAACACAGCCCCCCCAAAACCAGAAGTGCTCCCCAAGTTCTACACCCCTTCCTGTCTTGGGTGTTTTTCTCCCCAACCAGACATCCCAAGTTCTCGGCGGTCTTTATCCCCGGTCCTCACACTTCATTGGAAATCCAGCAGGAGGCAGATTCCAGTCAGTTCCCACATTTACCCATAAATTGCCCAGAAGATAACAGCAACAGAAATGACAGTGTGGTCGTGTGGTCACTGCTGAAGTCCAATTCAAACCATATCCTCCAGCTGCTACAGAAAACTTTCCTTTGGTTGATATCAGAAAAAGTAGCTGGTTTAAGGAACCTTTTACAAGAAAAAATTTTAAGGTTGGGCATGGGACAGTCTCACTCTATAATCCAGGCTGGCCTCCTGAACACAGAGATCCACCTGCCTCAGCCTCCTGATTACTGGGTTTACAGGCATGCCCTAGTCTGGGAAACTCCCTACCTACTGTATCGTGGAATTTGTTTTGTTGTTTGTTTGGTTTTTTAAAGATTAAAAAAAAAATCAGCCAGTCCTGTGGTAGCACAGGCCTTTAATGCCAGCATTGGAAGGCAGAAGCAGGTGGATCTGAGTTCAAGGCCAGTGAGTTCCAGGGCAGCAAGGACAACACAATAAAATCTTGTTTCCAAAAACCAAAAATAAATAATTGCAAATTAAAATTAGAAAAAAAAAATCTTTGTTTTGGTTTGTTGAGACAAGGTCTCTTCATGTAGTTTTGGCTGTCCTGGAGTTCACAATGTAGAGGAGGGTGCCTTGAACTCAAAGATTCTCTTGCCTCTACCTCCCAAGTTCTAGGACTAAAGGCGTGTATCACCATGTCTGGCTACAAAACAAGCAAACAGCCTCCCCCAAGAAAAGCCCCACCTTTTACTTATGTACACATGAATGACTGTGCATGTTGTGTGGGCGCTGTGAGGCACTGGGTTCCCTGGAGCTGAAGTTACGGATAGCTGTGAGCCGCCTGGTATGGGTGCTAGGATTAGAACACTGATCCTCTGTAAGAAGAGCAAGAAATTCTAACTGCTAAGCCATCTCTCCTGCACCCAGGATCATTTAAAACTGCAGCATGAACATTCCTATAATGTCTAACACCATGGAGATGCTAAGGAGCTAGTTGGTATACCATATCATTAGGAAATAATGACAAAAATGTCTGTACACATCCAGTCAACATGCAATTTCTTTCCCAAAATAGTTTTCATTCAACTTATCCCTAGAGAATCCCTCAAGATAGGGCTGACTAGGGACTGGAGAGATGGCTCAGTGGTTAAGAGCACTGTTCTTCCAGAGGACCCAAGTTCAATTCCCAGCATCCACATGGCAGCTAACAACTGTAACTACAAGATCTGGCATACATGTAGGCAAAATACCAATGCACATAAATAAAAATAAATAATTAAAAAAAAAGATAGGGCTGGCTAAACTGCACATATCTCCACTCCATCCCTAGATCAAGTACACATTCCAGGACCAAATTCCAGACTTTCCCACTCTCCACCTCCAGAAGAACAGCCTCTAGGTCCTAGGCTGTAAACCCGGGCCCTGGGCCTGCAGCTTCTTCCAGTGTTCGGTCCAACCACCGAATGAAGACCAAAGTCCCACACTGATTTGAGGCTCCACCTCAAGGGACACAGGGCCTTTCTGTAGCTCCTTGAGGCCTCGGGCCCACAGGTGCCATGTCCTGCTACAAATCATTCACCCTTGCCTATTCTCCTTGTAAAGATCATATATGGCTGAACTCCACAGAGTAAGGCTGCTAGTGTCACAAATGGTTACAGCCAGAGTCCCAAAGTCAGAATACTCAAAAGGTCCATTCGGTGCAAGCTACAGCTACTTCCAGGAAAATCTCTAGGAGGAACACCTCACCCAGTCTCCCATTTCCACCAGAGCAGGCCTAATGGTATTGCTGGACCACATATACATGACCAGCTTTGTGAGGGTCAACATTTTCCTCAGGCACCAGCATCTCAGCCCTTCCATGAGCACACTGCATGTCCCCAGAGAAGGTGTGAGAAGAGCATCAGCATTCAGTCATGCCAGGTCCTGGTCACATCAGGAATGGAGGGCAGTTCAGAAGGAGAGCAGGGTGAGCACATCAACAGCAACCATCTCACATTCAGAGAAGTGTGGCGGCTGAGATCAAATGGTACATGGAAACAGCACTCCAAAGCGGTAGCCCATACACAAAGTGAATTTTCATATAAAGAAATAAATAAAAGGCCTCATGTCCTACTGAGCTCCTTGGGCTGCTCAGCTGGATGCTGGTGGCCAGCTCTCACCAGCTCCCCTACATCCCAGAACTTAGTGCTCCAGACACATGGATAAAAGGCTATTTCAATCTCTCTTAACTGCTGTGGAGCCCTGCCTCTGTGGGCTGTTTGTTCTGCCAACAGCACTAACTCTTACCTCTCTGTCCTCACCAGCTAGCTACTTAAAAATGTCGGCACCCACCCTACTGATATAGTGACACACACTCAACATTCAAAAATCTGAGACCAGCCTGGGCTATACAGTAAGACTCTGTCTCCAAAACAATGCCAAAACCACACCCGAATATCAACTTTCCCAAATACAGGCTGAGTAAAATCAGCAGTATCAGGACAGAACAAATGATGCCCACTGCTACCCCAACACGGAGAACACTGCTCACCCATATACTTAAATTCAGTGTATGGTAGCACATCCCAGCACTCAGGAGGCAGAAGCAAAAGAATTAGGAACTCAAGGCCAGTGTGGACTATGAGAACAAAAACAAAACCAAAAGAATCCAAAGCCCTTTGAGCTGAGAGATGACTCAGTGGTTAAGAGCATTAGCTGCTTTTCCAAGAGACCCAATTCCCCACCCACATGTCAGCTCTTCACTGTCTGAGGCTTCAGTTCCAGGGGACCCAACACGGATACTCAGGCAAAACACCAATGTACATAAAGTACATCATTCAAGAAAAAAAGAAAACAAAAAGCAAAAAACAAAAGAAAACAAAAATCCCTTAAATTGGCAGGTAACAGTGTCAACAGAAAACCCAAAGGCCTAAGCAGGAGGACCCGGAGCTGCAGGAAGCTGGGAGTGTGTGGGGTGTGTGTGTGTGTGTGTGTGTGCTGTATGTGACCTGAGGACCATGCTCTGAAGACCATCCATCTTTCCATGAGTATTTATTAAGCATCTACCACATTCCAGGCTAGTTTTCACTCTAGACAGAGAAGAAAGACGTAAGTCTGCGCTCATGAAGTTTACATTCTCACGAGGGCAGACAGTATCAAGGTTACAATGAAAGTGGCTAGCCCGGGACAGAAAGCAAGTGGGCAGAGACAGTGCTTGTGGACCTGAAGGGCTGGCAGGGCCTCTTAAGGTCACTGAAATGACAGGGAGGAGCCAGCCACCTTGTTTGAAAAAAGCATCTAGGTGGATCTCTTATACCCAGTTCTTTTTAACGCTAGGCTCTCATCTAACAATGTCTCAAAGTAAACAAGTCCAAAAAGAGCGAAGGTGTCCCCCCTTTATTATGGAGGCTTCCAAAGCAAGAGGGCAGAATAGAAGAGTTTGCCTCAGGGAAGGATCTAGCTGGCCCCTGGCCCCTTCCCTCCCAAGCGGCATCCCTTGGCCCAGTGGCATCGGTCTGATTCTTCTGCCTTTTGGGAAACCTGGGACCCATACATCTCCCTCCCTCACATGGCTCCACAATCTCAGGCCAGGCCAGACCCCAGGGCTGCACCAGCAGGATGTGTGGCAAAACCTAATCCCCAGACAGGCCTCCTAGAGCACCAGCTGGATAGGCAGGGCCTCCCGAGCATTCTTCCTGCTTTGCAGTGCCAGGTCCTCGGGTCTGGTCCTCAGGATTAAAAAGACAGTGACAACAGCAAACAGAGGTTGACCCCATCCCAGCAGGCTAGAGAACACACGAGAAAGGCTGGTACTAGGACCTCCTGGGAGGAGAGGAGGAGCCACGTGGTACAGTAGATGCCCAGGGCAGGTGGGCAGCTGGGGGTGGGCGAGGATCATTTCTTCTTGGCCCGGTCTGCTGCATCCAGAGCAGCCATGTTTCTCGCAGCTGTGATGAGGTGGATGACGCTGATGATGGACTTGAGCAGGGCGATGGGAGCTGTGATCCAGAGGCCCATTCGGAAGAGCCCCACAGAGCCAACTACAGGGAGGCAGAGAAGGAAATGGTAGAAAGGGATAGAGAGGTGCGAGACTGAGGCCTCTCTCTCCCCACGCAGGCAGGGTGGCACCCCACCCCTGCCCCCTTTCCTACCTAGTGGTCCCTCGGAGAAACTGAAGAGGTACAGGAGGCAGTAGAAGAGCTCGTTTCCGGCACACAGGGTGAACAGAGCAGGCTGTACACAATATAATAAGCTGGCTAAGATATAGGGCCTTGTCCCTGCGGGGACCCTCATGGGCTTCCGCTATGACAGGAGAGCCCCTCAGCCGGCTGCACCCTACTTTCTTAGCCTCCCCATCCATTCCCACTGCTGCCAAGAGGATCCACACAGACCTCCCAACATCCTTCACCATGCCTCAGCCCAAGGACCCCTCCTGCTTCCATGGCTGTGTCAGCCACTTCTGACCAGGGTCTGGCCTAAGAATGCTCACCCTAGAAGTATAGTAGATCCGAAGCACGGGGTTCCCAGACAGGTCGATCATCTTGTGGCTCTCACTGCCTCTCACCACAGAACTTGGGGAGAAAATCATAAGGCTTCAGGAGCTCTCCTTGCTACCACATCATCCAGTCACTGCACTGGCAACTAGCACTACTAAGAACTGCACCTTGTTCAAAGCCTTATCGTTCCCTAGGTGGAGGCTGTCAGGATTAAATGCCCCACCATTAAATGCTTCTCCCCACATTTCAAACCCAAAAATATCCAGCCAGATCCATGCTAGAGATTGCTTAAGCCACCTTTAAAAATGACAAGCCCACTCAGAGACACAGTGCTCACCCAGGGACTTTAACAAGGCAAAATTTAAAAAGAGGCTTCAGTCAAGAAGAGGGGCATGCTGGTATAGAAGTCCATCACTCAGGAGGCTGCAGTGGAAAGCCTGTCATGAATCTGAGGCCCTCTTTGGGCACGCTCTAAATTCTAAGCAAGCCTTGGGCTATTGTCTCGAAGGGGGAAGAAGTGGAAGATAGATGCCTCTCAGGGAGCCTGACATCATCCCAGTTCCCTCCTGAGGCAGTGCCTTCCATCAAAGCAGACCTGTGAAGATGCAGCCAGTGACTGGCCACGTCCAGGCTCATGCTGAGCTGGAAGAGAAGAGTGGCTTGAGGATATAGCAGGGCCAGGTTGACCAAGAGACACATGGTAGAACAACGGTCCGTCAGCATGTCCAGCATGGCCCCAAAACGGGTTCCTGAAAAATAAGTAAATTGAAAAAACTTAAGTTGGAAGGGACTGTTTGGTATACTGGATGACAGGTAGGCATATCTGGATGACAGGCGCTATCTGGTGATAGCATTTGGGTCAAGTAGGAAAGGAACGTGAAAATGTCTACTATCTACTGCGTGAGGAGGAAGGCGAGCCGCTGTCAATAGATGGTGAGGCCAGAAGGACGAGAATTATGAGGCCAATAAATGAGAAGGCATGGGGCTGTAGCAGAAGAAGAGAAGCTCTATCTTCTAACCCAGAGCCACGGTGAGCAGACCCCAAGGCTCAGGGGCAGTTTTAGGTGGATCTGGAGAAATCATTAATGAATTAGTCAAAGCCCCAAACACCACATGCTTCCACCCCACCCAGCTCCAACCTCTGCTGGAGTACCCACTGTCTGTGACTAGCACAGAGTAGCTACCTAGAAAACACCTGTTGAATGAAATTTATTTACTTACATTTAAAAAAAATATTTAAAATGGTGTTTTAAAACATTTTAAATATCTTTTAAACACCATGTGAATAGGTGTTTTGCCTGCATGTATAACTGTGTAAGGGTGTCAGATCCTGAAATTACAGACAGTTGTTAGCTGCCATGTGGACGCTGGGAATTGAACTCAGGTCCTCCGGAAGAACAGTCAATGCTCTTAACCATTGAGCCATCTCTCCAGCCCTATTTACTTACATTTTTAAAAGCTTATCTATCTTTTATCTTATGGTATAACACACATTTATATACTAAATGTGTGTCTAGTACCCACAGAGGAGAGGACAGTATTAGATCCCCCGGAACTGGAGTCACAGGTGGTTGTTTTGGGAACCAAACCTAGGTCCTGTATAAGAGCAGTAAACACTCCTTTTGTTTGAGACAGGGTTTCTCTGTGTAACAGCCAGAACTGGAACTCAATTTGTAGGCCAGGCTGGCCTTGAACTCACAGAGATCCATTTGCCTCTGCCTCTGGAGAGCTGGAATTAAAGGCAATCACCAGGCCAAGCAGTAAACATTCTTTACTGAGCCATCTCTCCAGCCCCAGTGACTTTGATTTTTGCAGGATTTTGCTATGTAGACGTGGCTCACCTAGTACTCAATATGCAGCCTAAGAGGGCTTTTGACTTGGAACAACCTTTCTGTTTGGCTCTCCAGTGCTGGAATTCCAGGCATGAGCCACCATGCCCGACCCAAAGGGAATTTATCCAGAGAGACCGCTTTCATTCATAACACTATGTCCAGTTTAGGTTATACTGTTAGGTCACACCCTTCACAAACCGTGAAGAGTCATCAGAAGCAAGCTTAAATCCCAGCCTTATCTGCCACCCCCAGATCATTGGCTTGTTTCCTTACAGAGATGGGAATCAAAGAGTCATCTATCTCTGAGGGTCTGGGAAAGCAGGAAAGGTCAGGGTCCCCAGACGGTGGTAGAGTTCTGTCACCTTGATTAAGGGCTCGAGCTGCGTGTCCATCGAAGGCATCTAGAAGTCCACTGAGCAGATAGAAGGAGGAGGCCGTGAAGGGGCAGCAGGGCATGAAGTAGAAGGAAATGATGGCGAAGACAATCCGGGCATAACCTTGGGATGGGAAGGGAGAGGGCCAGCTTGTGATCAGGGAGCCAGTTCACGGTCCCTCGCCCACAGCGGGTGCTGGGGCCGCAGACAGCACTCACCGATAAGGTTAGGCACGAACAGGAAGATATTTTCCTCTGGCATCTTGGCGGCTCCCCTTGTCGTCCTGGCTCAGCTTTGGAGGTGCAAGGGCTTGTCCCAGTCTCACTCAGCGCGGGCCATCAGCCCACCTGAGCCCTGGGCCCAGTTCTCCCGCGCGACCCCAGCTGTTAGAGCCCGCAAGGCGCCGTGCCAGGGCGCAGGACACCCCTGGGCGCAGCTCCCGCACACCTGGCCTTCCGATGGACAGGAGCTGCCGTCTCCAGCAGAGGGCTGCGCCCGGCTCCCCTATGCTTACTCTTCTGTCTCGGACGTTATCAACATCGGAGGAAGGAGAGAGCGGCTTTTAAACATAAATAAATAAATTAAATAAATAGTTGCTGAGGCCCCTTTAAGGCCGGCCTGCTTCCTTTTCCTGCCGGCGCCCTTTGGCTTCGGCTCGTACCAACGCACCGAGGGAGGGGAGGGAACTGAGAGCCATCGGCAAAGGAAGGAACTGGAAAGGGAGAAGCAGAAGAGACCTGAACAGGAGTCTGCATTTTGCATTTTACAGAGGGCATAAACTCCAGGAGGCAAAGGTAAGGCGGTGAGATTCCGACGTCCCGAGTCTGAGCCTCCCCGAGACACGAGCTGACTTAGTACAGCCCACATGGCTTCCCCGCCCGCTGCCTTTGCGATCGCTCTCCGGGACCCAGGCTGGGAAGAGGTGGCTAGAGAGGCTCGGGGCGCGCCTGCCGCTTGCTTTCAGCGCCGCCCTGGTGGTTGGAGGATTAGAGCCCAGGTTCCACCCCACGTCATTTCCCATAAGCTTCGAAATGACGCTGGGGTCACCACCTCTAAAGAGGAACCTGGAGAGCCTGCGTGGCACGCTAGAAAATGTCTTTAGTTCTAGAACCTCTAGTCTCCTAGCAACGGAACTATAGAACCTCCGCAAACATTTAGGTCTTTATAGCAACCCGGAGCACCGCTTCCCTGGCTCTCCCCCTTTCCAGCCTTCCCCCCCCAACTCCCTATCCCCTGGGGCCCATCAGAGGGTCCCCTTAGACCTCTCCGTGTCCCCTCCCGCCGAGTAGCCCAAGATTTCAACCCTTCAGTCAGGTCGGGGGCTGCATGTTGGCTGCCTTGCCTTAGGAAGGGCCTTGGCAGAGAAGAAGGAAGAAGGGCCCTGGGGGAATTGGGGAGGGAGTTATTCTGACAGCCCCCCCCCCCCCCCCCGCAAAGTTACAGGCCAAACAAACTTTTTCAAGGACAGGACTGAGACTATGGGGTGTTTGAGCTATAGGCATGGGCCCAGGGAATGGTGTGAGATGCGGTCTGGGGAGAAGTGGCTGGTTTCTCAGTCTTAACACACACTTCCTTGTTTCCAGGGGGATGGCATCCACATCTGCCAGGAATGGGGAGAAAAAGGACAGCTGGCCACCTCAAGCTGCAGTCTCCTTAGGTGGAGGGCAGGTGAACAACTGCGAATGTGAGGGAGAAGGGAACCCTGGCAGCTAGTTTGGTTCTGAGCCTGTGCTTCTATCCTAAATCCTAAAGCCCCAGAGACTGTTCTGGGTCCAGGGCCTGCTAGTCAAACCACACAGCTCAGCCTTCTAGTACCAGATTCCCCAGCCACGGAGCCTGGGGCCTGGGAGACACCAGACTGGTGGGAAATTGCCAGCTGAGTTCTAACTTCCTTTCCAGAAAGTCTCATTATCCCATTCTGAAGAATTCCTGACCCGGATCAGCGCAGAACTTACAGATGAAGCCCTGTTTATTGCTCGTTCCCACATGAACTCTGTGCCCATCAAGGAAAAGCAGACAAAAGACCAGGGGACTCAGATATCTAGACATGGTGAGCTCCCCGCTCCATCCAGAGACCAGTTCCTGACGCCCTTCACCACAGCCAGCCTCCCCAGGAATCCGCCCAATTGTCCTCCTCAGTTCCAGTCTAAGGCACAGTGCCTTTACCCTCTTAACCCAGTCACTGTTGCTAGCCGGGAACCCCCACGCCCCCATCTACTCTAGCCAGAACTCTTTCTAACCGCACGGTAAGTCACTTCTCTAACTGGGGGCTCTGTTCACAGTGTTTTTCACCAAGACCCGTGGCACAGACACTCGGTGAGTGAGGCTCTGCCCCGGGAGAAGGGTCAAGGAGCCTGTGGAGTACAGCCATGGGAGGGGAGCTTTTGATTCTCTGCCCTCTCTCTTTTTCTTTAGCTCTGACAGAAATCGCACTCGCACCAAGGTACACCTTCTGCCATCTCCTCGTGAAAAGGTTTGTATAAGATCATTCAGTTTCAGCATTTCCAGTTTCCACTATGGACCACTCCTTGTGTTAGGTGTTCGGGACACAGAATGCACAATATAGACTCAGTCCTTGAAGAATTCAGGAGTTTGTTTGCTTGAGATAAGGCCTCACTATGTAGCTTAGCTGGCCTGAAATTTGCTAGACCAGGTTGGTCTTGGAAATTGTACACCAGGTTGGTCTTGAACTCACAAAGATCCACCTGCCTCTACCTCCTCAGTGCTAGAATTAAAGGCCTGCACCACTCTTCCCAATAGAATGCAGCCAGGTCAAGTTAATGCCCAGTGACAACATAATATGGAAAGGTGCCTACCTAAGATGGGAAGACAGTAAGACTATTTTGCTTCATCCTCAACTAGGCTAGGAAGGGAAGACATCTGGAGTGTCCTGGAAAAGGTAACACCTAAAGAAAGAATTTTCTAGGAAAAGTTCTGATACAAATATTCTAAGCAGTAGGGATTGTATGACCCAAGACACAGAGAGGTATCTTAATAACTGAGGTTGTCAGCACCTTGTATGCACTAGGGCCTGCCAGGCTTGGTGGCACATGCCTTTAATCTCAGCACTCTGGAGGCAGAGAGGGTCATTCCTGTGAGCTCAAGGAAAACTTGGTCTGCATAGAGAGTTCCAGGATATCCAGGGTTACATAGAAAGACCTTGTCTCAAAATAAAAACTAATTTAGGAATTTAGAAATTATACATAGATAATATACCATAGATAATAGAAATATGCAATATATAGAAATTATATATGGGGAAACAAAATTTTAAAAGCAGACAGAGAGGCTGGAGAGATATGGCTCAACAATTAAGAGCACTTGAATTCCCAGAGGACCCAGGTTCAATTCCCAGCACCCATAGGATGACTCACTGCTGTCTGTAACTCCGGTTTCAGGAGATCTGATGCCCTCCTATGGTCTTCATAGGGACCAGGTACACAGGTGGTACACAGACCTACATGCATGCAAAACACCCATACATGTAAAATAAAATTTTAAAAAGTTAAAGCCTGGTATGGTGCATGCCTTTAATCCCAGCACTCAAGAAGTACAAGCAAGTGGATCTCTGTGAGTTCCAGGCCAGCCTGGTCTACCCAGTGATTTCAAGGTCAGCTAGGGGTATATAAACTCTGTCTCAAAAAAAAGTAGATAAGTAATAAATTTTAAGTTGGAAAGCAGACGAATATTAGGTGGAAGAGGATGGATAAGTTGAAGGAACAGTAGGCAAATGGGTAAATGGGGGCGTGGATATGCTGAGTGGCCATGTGCTGTAGGGCAGGCAGCACTGTCCTGGGGTACAGCATTGAGCAAGGTAAAGCCTCAAAAAGTGGGAGATGAGAGGGTAGGAAATAGGAGCGTAATGAAAGCGTGAGCAGGTGGATGGAGTTCAAGGATGGGGAAGGAAAGATGGATGGATTTGTAAATGTATAGATGGAAGGAGGGTGGCTGTGTGCATGGAGAAATGGATTATGAAACAAGTGACGGGCTGGAGGTGGCTCAGTGGTTAAAAGCACTGACTGTTCTTCCAGAGGACCTGGGTTCAATCCCCAGCATCCACATGGCAGCTCATAACTGTCTGTAATTCCAATATCTGACACCTTACACAGTTATACATGCAGGCAAAACACCAATTCACATAAAATAAAAATAAATATTAAAAAAGAAACTGCTTTTAAAAAATTAAAAAATAAAAAAAGAAGAAGAAAGAAGCAAGGCGTGCTTGGCATAGGCTTGGTCAAGGGAGGTTGAGACAGGGCCCTTAAATGTAAAGCGCCAACAGCTCTCACTGTCTTTCAGGGATCGCTCCCCAACAGCCTGACGACTGGAGGATGAACCCAGCCCTCCCTAGTGCTACTCTTGGCCTCTTGCCCTCCCCACTCTGGCCCTCAGTGAAAGCCTCAAAGCCCTTCTTATGCAACTGCCTAAACACCTATCCCGGGAGGAACTCCGGCATCAGTGATGCCACCTTTGAAACCAGCAAAGATTCCTGGACCTGTTGCAGGACTCTCCACCACGGGCAATCACACTACTGAGGAGAAAGATTTTAATAAAGAGCCAGGGATCCTCCCTTCCCCCAAACACTGGAAGTGTTCTGGAGTGGCTTCTGGAGAGGGCATGCCTTTCTTCCAGAGGGGCCTGGTGCAGGTCAGTGTCACACATTCCTGGAACCCAGTTCTCATTCTCTGGCACTTTGTGGCTGCTGTGGCTAGCTGTAGCATGCAGGGGGCCACTCTTGTTACCAAGGAGATCCTTTGCTGTCCCCTCGGGTTCTGAGGACAAAGCCTCTGCTTCTCTGTCCGAGATTTTGGGCTCTCGTGTTTATGAGAACATGTTGACCTGTTATGAGAAGGCCCTGAGGAGTTTGTGTTTCAGGCCCAGTTTGGCCTCTTACTTGGCCCTCTGAGAAAGTCCACTCACCTCTCTCAATCTTAGGTTCCTTAATTAAAAACTGAGTAGCCTGGCAGTGGTGGTGCACAGCTTTAGTCCCAGGACTCAGAAGGCAGATGCAGATAGATCTCTGAATTTGAGGCCAGCCTGGTCTACAGTGAGTTCCAGGATAGCCAAAAATACATAATGAGACCCTGTTAAAAAAAAAAAATACCAGCCTGGGCTAGAGCAAAACCATCTAAAAACACAGCATGACACTAAAGAACAGCACAGAGTACATAAATGTACACAATGTATACAAACACTCTCAAAAGGGGAAAACTGCTCATGAAATGGACAGAAGGTTCACTGTTCCCAGGATCTGTGAAAAGGTGTGGGCAGCATGGCAGAAGAACCAAGCAAGAATTCATGGAGAGGTAGGTGGCTTGTTCCAGCCAGCCCTCTACAGGGGCTGAGCCTCAAGCCAGGCTAGCTTTCAGATGTAGTCCTTGCTGGCTTGGAACTTGCTATGTAGACCAGGCTGGGCTCAAATTCTGCTTCCCTCTGTCTCCCAGAGCTGGGCTAATGGTGCTTAGCATCACACCAGGTGCAAGCCAGGCTTTCAGACTCCAGGCCAGCACCTGGGACACTGCCCAGTCTGAAATTTCCACTTTCTTCCAAAGAGCTTCTGACCCCAAACCCACTCCAGAGCCCCCAACACCTGCAGACGCACTTTTGTGGACTCACCAGCTCAGTTACAAGTGGTGACTTTCTGTTTATTGCTCAAAAACAAGAACTCAGAAGCAAATAAAAGGAGTGTGGGTGGGGAGCCACAGGGAAGGGATGGGGCTCACCCAGCCCACCTCTCCCTTCGTCCTTCTCACCCTCAGAGGCCCAGCAGCAGTCAGTCATCTGGGAGCAGGGAGGGAGCCTTCATGGCCATGGGGATAGTGGAGCTGGGGACAGTTCATGAGTGGGGCCCTGGGCTGGAGAGACCCCAGGAGTTGCAAGGGGCTGAGTTCCCTTCCCTGGGTCCAGAAGTCAGTAGGATGGTGGGGGGAGGGCGGAAGACCCTTTGTTTGGCAACTAAGAAGAGGCGGCTTTGGATGGCAGGATGCTGGTTTATTTACTGTTGGGTCTCCAGGGCCATCAAAGCCCCCTCACGGGATGGGAAGACTATTTACACAGCATGGGGGAGAGGAGCCAGAAACCAGGTCCTATGCTCCTCACTGCCCAGAATGATGAGAGAATGGGGAGGTCCTGGGTTCTGCAGACTTAGACTTGGGGTTCAGATGGAAACTTCATACTCCCGTGTATCCTGAAGACAAAAAGCAGATGAACTGGAGTGAGTTGGAGGTGAAAAGGCATCCACAAGGAAGGGAAAACATATTTGAGCTGAGTCTGGTGGTGCACAGACTGCTAGGAGGGCTTTGAACTCATCTTTCTTTTTTCTTTTTTTTTCTTTTTTTTTGGAGATAGGGTTTCCCTGTGTGTAGCTGTGGCAATGCAATCCTGAAACTCACTTTGTAGAGATTCACCTGCCTCTGCTTCCCAAATGCTTAGGATTAAAAGTGTGCACCACCACAGCCTTTTTAGTAAAGATCCCCAGTCAGATGTTGTAGTGCACATGTTAATCCCAGCACTCAGGCACAGAGGCAGACAGATCTCTGAGTTTTTCAGGCCAACCAGAAGTACATGAGACCCTGCCTCTGAGAGGATGGAGGGGAGAGGAAGACAGAGAGAGATAGCTTCTGGTTGAATCTAGTTAATACATATGTTTGGTTTATCCTATAGTATAAGATGACAAAGATATGAATTTCTGAAATGTCTTGAACAACTGGAAGATTTGGAGATTGGGCCTAAGCGGCCACTGTGGATATGAGCTATATCTTGCAGATGGGCTCTGGTTCTCCAGTTAGCAACAGTGCTCGCTGTTCCCTATTGTCCACACACAGCTTGATTTGAGCATCATCACGATTTTTGTGGACAACTGAGTTTGAAATTCCCAAAGAGATGACGGGGCATTGGGAGAAGGTTCTGAAGTCCTGTGGGGAGACAGAGATGTGACATTCTAAGGGGTGGGGAGGGACTCACCCCAGCTTCATACAGTGGGTTGCTGAAGTCAGATTCCACAGTGATGGGGCTGTAGGAGTGGGAACCAGAGAAGCCGAAGAGTGATTTTCCTTGCAGCCTAGAAAGGGAGGGACAGCAGGGTTATCCATCATGTGTGAGTCCTTATATCCATTGCCTGACTCCCATGCCAGGTACGACCCCTGCCCTGGCCAGCAGTCAAAAGTAGAGTACTCACTTTGTGTAGTATATATAAACACCAGTGCCGAGGACAATGACCAAGCCTAGGGGCAACAGGATGGCCAGAGCAAGGTTCCCGCCCTCCAGCTGCCGTGATGGGTCTGTAGTCTGGGTCACTGGGGAGGGAGGAAGAACAGCACATGATGCAAGACTGGACCCACACTTGGGCTCTCCCAGCCTCCTGCCCTGGGCCCTGAACCCTTGGCCTCAACCCTCTGGGGCCTGGCCTCCGGCCCCCAGCCTTGACCTTGCCCTCCCAACCTGGCCAGGCCTGGTCTCCACCTGTACCCTCACTGACCTTCCAGTTTTCGGTTGTCCAGGAGCTCCTCATAGGCCACTGCAGGGAGAGGAGGAGGAGGGGGACGGGGTCTGAGCCAGGGAGGGAAGGAGCCTGGGAGGGCCAAAGCCCGAGGGGCTGGGCTGCACAGCCTGGGTCTCTTCCCTGCTTGTGTAGAGGCCCTGAGGGCTGGCAGGTCGGGGCCTGTCCTCCACCAAACCACTAAAGGTTCAAGGTTCCTGGAGAGTCTGTGCCAACCAGTTTCAGAATTTCTCACTGATAGTGAAACTGAGGCCTTTGCAGAGAGGGCAAGGAACTTCTAAACCAAGGCCCTCACTACATCCCTTGATAAGTTTGAGACCTCAAATCTCAGGTTTCCCAGGTGTATGTCTGTGAGGATGAGTGTCCACAGATCGGGCACTTGGCATTGTCAGCCGTTGCTCTTGAATTTTCTACCCCATTTTTCTAGCTCAGTCACACCCCCAGGTAATGACATGTCCCTTCTGCCCTGTCTGCCCCAGGCACCTTTGCAGAGGGGGGGCTGGCTGGTCCACTGGGAGGGGTGACCCGGTACACAGGTGATGGTGACCTCGCCAATGAGCTCAAAGCCCTCATAGCAGAAGAAGCGTAGAGACTCGCCGGCTTGGTAGTGATGCTTGTACAGTGTCTGGTAACCGTTCTCGGGAACACCAGGGTTCAGGCATGGCTCGTACTTTACTGCAGAGAGCACCCCAGCCACAAGCCCACTTAGAGACTGGGCAGGGCTAGTCTGGGTCCCCCCACCATGTCTTCCCTTCTTAGGGTGCCTCCAAACTTACAGGCGCATTTGGGGACTCGATCGCTCCACTTGGGTGTGCCTGTGTCCCGGCTGTAGCAGGTGAGCACAGCTGCCCCCTCCAGGCTATACCCTGGCAGGCAGCGATACTGGACATGGGAGCCGATGGGAAAGCCAGCATCTGAGGCAGTCCGGTGGCCATTGGTGATCTCGCCAGGGTCAGCACAAGTCATGACTGGTGATAGAAGAGAAAGGTTAGGGGAAGTAAGGGCTTTAGGGGATTGCCTGGAAACAGGGTTTTAGAGGCCTGAGCTTCCGGCCATCTCCTCAGAACAGCCTTGTCCTCCCACCAATTCCTTAGATGGACATAGTGTGAGTCAGAAACATTTCAGAGGCGATGAATTTGCCGAATGTTTTGGTGCAATGCCTGTAATTCCACCATTTGGGACTATGAGCTCCAAACCAGCCTGGGCAACATAATGAGATCCTGTGTGTGTGTGTGTGTGGTGTGTTGGCATGTTTTATATTTCTTTTGAAAGGATGAGCAGGGCAAACTCAGCCCCTGTCTTTGGGTAAAATTTTAAATATTTAATTATTATATAAAAGCACATAAACTGAAACCCATACTGTCCCTTCTGTTCATTATATACAAAAGCTGGTGTCTCAGGAGAGGGAAGCTCTTGTGTCTCCCATATGTGCATAGTGCATAGTATGCTTTGCTCACATATACTGCCTGCACCCCCCCCACACACAAAAAAACAAAACAAAACAGGGTTTCTGTGTGGAACAGCCCTGGCTATCCTGGAACTCACAGAGATCCGCCTACCTCTGCCTCCCAGTGCCAGCACCGCCAAACCTGCCTGCACTTTCATTCCCAATGCTACTGTAGAAGGTCATAATTGCGGCCTCTGTGAGTGTGTATCTATATGTCTTCATGAACTGGCTAGCCAGTAAACCCAGTGAGCCTCCATGCCCCCACCACTGGGGGTTACAGGCATGTGTGCCTCTATATCTGGCTTTTATGTGGGCTCCAGGAATCAGGCTCAAGCCCTAATGCGATCTCTCCAACTCCACGGCCTTTGCCTCCTATAAACCTGTGCTTGGCAGCCTGAGAGAAATCTAATCCTGATCATCCTGAGAAGTCAATGTTGCCACCATCTCTCTTGTGGCCCAGGGCTTGACTCTCAGCCAAGCTGGAACCTGCCAGAATCATAGCCATGGAGCACTGGATAGATCCTGAGACTTGAGTCTCAGCTCAGCATCAGACTCACGGTATAACCTGGGCGACTTTCCAATGTCAGCCTTGGCTAGACAACCTGACTGCTTGGCCCACTCAGGCCTGCTCAGATCCGCTGTCCCGTGAATCCTCCCAGGGATGAAGAACCATGTCAGCTACACAGTGTTCCTTGTTCCCAAACCAAATCTGGCTTCTGAAATTCCTTCCCACAGCCCCTGGGGCATTTGCAAGACACATGTCTTTAACCCCAGCACTGAGGAGGCAGAGGCAGTGGGATCCCCGAGTCCAAGAGAGACACTCTCAAAAACAAACAGAAGGAAAAGAAAAAAGAACTACAACTAATCTTTGTAGTCAATTTCTCCAAATTTAAGAGACAATATGCTACTTCTTTCTACTGTTATTTATTTATTGAGATGGGTCTGGCTAACAATTAGCCCAGGTTGGCCTTAAACTCATGGGAATCCTTCTGCCTCAGCCTCCTAAGTGCTGGGAGTCTGCTTTACTTGTTCTGTTTACCAATTAAGTCCTTTGCCAATGAGCTGCACCCCTAGTAGCTGTTTTGGACTTTTCAGACAGGGTTAGCTTTGAACTCATGAACATTCTGCCTTAGATTCCCAAGTGCTGGGATTACAAGAGTGTGTCACTGTGCCCAGCCTTTTAAAAAAGACAAACAAAGCCTCCAAGCGCTTGTAAATATCATTAAAAAACAAAAACTTCTCTGAAGTGAATCTGTCTCGCTCCTGGGTGAATGAAGCCATATTCTTGCTACAGCGCTGCATGGGTAGAACCATGACTTCACTGTTTAGATGCGCCAGGCACCGTGTGAAAGGTCACCTCTGCTCTGTATGGTCCCTGCCTACCACTCCAGAAGGTGCCTAGTTGCTTATGTACCCCTATCTCTTCCAGGTTTGAGACCCATCAGGGGAGGAAAGACCAGGGAATCAAATCCACTGACAAGCCTTGACCCTAACAGAGTGACCTCCCACCATGTCTGCTTTGGGGGAACCGAGAGTTTGGGGGTATTTAGAAGAGGACTAAGAGCTGACAGGGCAGAGCCAAGGAGCAATTTGATGAAACCTGATAGGGTGGAGTTCAAACCTGGAGGGACGGAATCAGGAGCGGGAGGGGCGTGGCCATGATAAAAAATGGATTGAGCACAGGATGAAAGGGAAGAAAACAGTCTAAACTAAGAGCAGGACACTGGTGGGGTTTTGTAGCTGGTGTGTGTGTGTGTGTGTGTGTGTGTGTCAATTTCAAGATGCTAAATGGGGTGGGACCTCAAGGACATAGGGTGTGGCTCTGAAGACCCAGGCAGGGCTCAGGCCAAAGAACAGGACAGAGAAGGGAAGCGAGGAAGGGGCCCTACTCACTCTTTTGGCAGGCGGGTGGAGCGGCGCTCCAGGACAGGTCCCATTGGCAAGTGAGGATGTCCGATCCCAGCAGTTCGTAGCCAGGCTCACACTGGTAAGTGAGCACGGTGCCCCGGATAAGGTCCCCATGGGATGCTGTCCTCCAGCCCCACTCAGGAGGTGGCAGCTCGGGGCATGTGTCGTTCCTCGGGACCTCTGCAGAGAAGATGGGTTGCCCTTCTAGCCTCAGAGGGCCTCCTCCCTGCAAGACCCCTGACCATCCAAAGCCCTCGCATTCTGTACCTTTGAAATGTAATACGAAGCCTTGACCTAGACCAGGATTTGGGGGCCCAGGGGGTGCCTGAAACTGCAGAGTGAGATCGGGTCCAGAGGAGAGGAGGCGGCGGCGCGGCTGAGGTCCCCGCAGCTGGGCCAGGACTCGAGCGCTGGGACCATCTCCATCAAATAGTGTTAGCATATCCCCTTCGCGAACATTCAAGCTGCAGTGAGGGCGGGGGGGGGGGGGGGGGGGGGGGGGGGGGGGGGGGGGGGGGGGGGGGTATCAGAAAACTAGAACTGCGACTGGCCCGTCCCACCCAGGTCTGCCCAATCCTCAGGAGTGAGTGCTCATTCTTAACCAGTCCTGCTCTGGGTTCCCTCCAGGTTCCAGAGATGGACTAACTCCTCCCCTTCCTGCTTCTTAATCTTCTACCCTGCACATTACTAACTCCATCCCCGTTGGGGTGCTCAAATCCAGCTTTGCTCAGTCATAGACTGTAGTCCTTCCACACTCTCTCAAACGCTGGGCTCCACCTGAGTATCTGCTTTGGGGTCCATGCCCTCATTCCTGCTCTTCACTCACGTGATGGCCTCATGCCCAATCAGCTTACTGCTCGAACCTGCTGACCTGGTACTAGCAATGAGGTACCAATCTAGGACCTGAGTCACACACATACACACACACACACACACACACACACACACACACACAAACGAGGGAGGGTATAGCTCAGTGACAGAGCATTTGACAGCAGACCCCTCCAGACCTGCAGTAGCCCTTGACGAGGGCTGTGCTGCCCTTGTTCTTATTCTCCAAGTGACTTGAACTCAGGTCTCCATCATGTACCCATTTGATGTCTTCAGAACACTAAAGTACCCAGAGTTCCTTGTGAACTCAGAAGAGCCAGCTGGGCTCAGAATGCAGGCTAAATCACTGCTTCACACACCTGACGCAGCCCACACCCATCACACAAGCTATGCGACTCAAACATACATTTCAACTTGGAGGAGGATGCGCTTCTCTTCCTGGACGTGCAGGCCCCACACGCAGTCCTGGCCGGGGCTATAGCTCTGGGGCCAGTCGGGAGAGAGGACCACTCCAGCGGGCTCGGATAGCTCTCCTCCACACATGGCTAGGGAAGAGGTTCAGGTTCAGGACCCACGTGGGCATGTGACCTCCATTCCCCATAGCCCCTATTGCTTTCAGTGGTGTGCCCTCGGCTGCCTCAATAGGCTTTTTCTGTGTGAAGATTTCTTGTCAGATGTAGGTTTTTCTAGGATTGCTTTTCCAGCCCTGCCCTTAGTTACCACCCACTTGCCAGCTTACTCACCCAATCCACAGCTCAACCCAACTCTAATGCTAGCTATAGAAGTCTTTTGGGTCTGAGCCTGAATTCATTACAAGCTCAGCAATAACTTCCCCAAGAATGCAGCCTCTGAAGGGGCAGAGCTTTACCCAGGCTTGGGGTTTGTTTTTTTGTTTTTTAAACTATTATTTTCCAACTTATCATTTTTTTAATTTTTATTTTATTGGTGTTTTGCCTGTAGATATGTCTGTGTGAGAGTGTTGGATCCTGTAGTTACAGACAATTGTATCTGCCATGTAGGTGCTAGGAATTGAACCTGGGTCTTCTGGAAGAGTGAGCATACAAATGCTCATAACCACTGAGCTATCTCTTCAGCCCGGCTTTGGATTTATTAGGACTTAATGTTCATTCAGATCTCCTTCACAATTGCTTTCCTGAAGTCTCAACTGCAGGGGCCGTCTGTAGGCTAAAGGACTCTGGAATGTATAGGACTCACCCTTACAGGCTGGCTCTGTGTCATTCCAGTGGGGTTCTGTGGGATCCACACATTCGATGGCATTGGGGGGCCCTGGTGGTTCCAGAGCATATCCCGGGAGGCACGAGAAGGTGGCCAGTGCCCCTGGGCGGTACTCAGGGTCTGTAGTAGTCACGTTGCCATGAGCCAGGAATGGGGCAAAGCATCGATCCTCCTCAAAGGCTAGGGTTGATCACAAAAATTAAGCATCAGGATAGGCCTTGGGGATCTCATGTTGGGCACATAGGCAGAATTTGGGTGTTGCTTGGCCCTAAGTGGGCTTTTAAATTTTGTTTTAGTATCTTGAGATGGGGGTCTCACTATGTGGCTCAACTTGACCTTGAATTGGAAGTCTTCCTGCCTCCCTTCCAAGTGGCTGGGGCCATGCACTTGTACCAATAGTACTAACCACCATTCTACAGTTAAGGACATCTTCAGACAAAAAGCTATCAGCCAAAGTCACCTAGGAAGCAACTACAGAGCCTGAAAGATCAGTTCTCATCCATCGACGTTCCATATTTGGCTTTAGAAATAGCAAGGGGCCTGGGGAGGGTGTTTCTGGAGAACTAGCTTGTGTAGGTGTGTTCTAGACTCAGAAATAACAGTTGGATTCTGATCATCCACACTGTTGTTAAAATCCAAAATTGCAGCTAGTACAGAGGCTGCTCAGTTTCTACCGAGGACCAAATCAGCAAAAATGAACATCTCTCTAGAGTATTTTTTTCTGTCCATCTGATTGTATCTTATCTACAAAGCTACCCATGATGCAGATAGGGACCTGAAGCTCACGGCACCACGGTGGCACCGGGGGAGGCAGATTGGGATTTTCACTAAAAAAGTAGAGAACTTTCAGAACCATCATGTGCTGGGTTTCTGAAGACTCACTATGAGATTTCCTATTACTCAGCCTGAGAAGGAATCATGTGCCAATCCTGTCCACCTATCAGGGCCCAGTGCCAGATCCACCTATTAGTTACCTGTCCAATACCACACCCTTCTAATCTCCTCACATTTTCCTTCCATTGCCCCCCCCTGCAGCTTTCACTATGTAGCCTGACAGTCCTGGAACTCGCTCTGTAGACCAGGCTGGCCTCAGACTCACCACCTGCCTCTGCCTCTTAAGCACTGGGACTCAAGGTGTGTGTCACCACTGCCCACTGGTCCATTGCCTACTGCTATTCATTTTTTAAAATAAATACTCAGCCATGCTGTTTCTCAAACGCATCACTACCCCTTTTCCCTGGGCTGCCCTCCACCTCCCTCTCTCTCATCATCTGCTAACCCTCCTCCTCCTCCTGGGAGGCCACGCCTAACTGCCTCTTCTCCATGCTCACTGATTGCTTTTGACCTGTCCAACATCTACTCTTCGCTCTTCTGGTCACAGCTCCCTGTGTTCAGCAGGTAGAATCTGCCTTCTCTACTTCTAGTCCAAGAGGCTTAGCCACGCCTCCAAGATCTGCCAAGCATAATACTCCTGACTCAAGTGAACTTAATCAAATCAATGAAAACCTTTTCTGCAATTGTTGCCAAAGCTCATGAGCATTTCCTCTCTCTGATGGCCGTAAGTTGATAGTCTGTAAGTCTGTAGTTAGATCCACCACATAAGGAAAGCCCTGCATGGGAATGAAGCCACTGCACAGTGAAGACCTGAGAGACAGGTAACTGTAGACCTGGCTGTACTGGAACCAGCCATATCTGAAACTTAATCAGAGAAGACTACTTGGAATGAGCCAGTGTCCCTGTGGAGGGAATCCCTGTCAGGTGTCAGAGATAAAACCCATAGATGAGCCTGTGACTCTTCCTGTGTGAGGCATGGCGTGAGGGTTGGGCAGGATCAGGAAATGAGACTATTACCTTCAAATCGGAGGCTGAGCAGCAGGGGATTGGCTGGTGTCTCTGAAAGCAGTTCTACATAGAGGGATTGGGCATCACTGATGAGACCACGCTCAGGGACGTCATCCATGTCAGAGTCATAAATCACAGGGGACAGGGGACTTCCCCCTGAGCGCACCATCAGCCTGGGATGGACAGAAGGATGTTAGGTGCATTTCCCCCTCGGAAGCTGCCTTCCTGCCTGCTCTCCTGTCTTGCTTTAAGCTGCTATTATCAAACACTAACTCATACCAGGCACTCTTTTAAGCCCCAACATATTGTATCTTGTTTGATCTTTCCAAGGACTCTTGAGTCAGACACTATTATTACCCCTCATTTTATAGATGAGAATACAGAGGCACAGAGACTGGCTACCCAACCCAAAAGCAACAAAGAACACCGAGGAAAACGACAGCACATGATTTTTATAGCGCTTATCATGTCCCAGGCTTCAATTACTTTGCATATCCTAATGCATTTATTAATTAAGCGTTTGGAAGGGTGCTATTATCTCCATTCCCACAAGAGAGAACTGAGGTATAGTGAGGTGCATCGACTCGTCCAAGGCTGCAGCCTCTGAAGTTGACACAAGGATCCGTCTAGTGTCCCCTGACCCTTTGCTGAAGCTTCCCAGCTTTCCAAAGGCAAGGGCCCCTACCCAAAGCCTAGCCTCTCACCGGTCATTGTCCTCATCCAGTGAGACTCTCTCAAAGTGCAGGTGTAGCCGGCGTCCCTCAGCCGCTTCAATGACCCAGCGGCAGGTGAGGTTGTTCCCTGCAGCTCCTCCAGGCTCAGGGGATACAATGCGACCCAGTGTGGCATTGTGGATGGTGCCCCCACAAGATGCTGTGGGCAGAGAAAGAGCAGGAAGGCTTCAGCTCTTTCTTAGGCTCAACTCTAGAGCCTGGTGGCTACCAGCCAGGGATGATGGCCTCTGCCCTGTGCATTTAGCAGAGGGACAGGGACCTTCTCCAGATGCTGTCTGGCCTGAAACAGAACCCTGTGCATGGAGATCCTGTTAAAATAGAACCTCCTGAAAGGTGGGTACCTTAAGACAGGGAGCATCAAAATTGAAACTCGCAGATGAGAAGCCTTAAAGGTAAGAATCCCTAGACTGTAAGCATTTTATGCTTGGTGGGGGGGATTGCAGAATGCAGACTCAAGGACCAAAATCTACTAACCAGGGACCCCAAACATGATTCATTGGAGTGGAGGAGTCTCCAAAGATAGGCATGTCAAGTGGTAACAGGATGGCAAGCACCAACTGAGGCATCCCAAGACGAAGCCCAGACAAGGTGAAGATGCCCTAAGGATGGAGACTCTCATGGTAGAGAGCTCTGGGGAAGACCCTGTGACAGCAGTTCTAGAGCTAGAAACTTCTCCAATATGGCTTCTCCCCAAAGATGGAGATTCCCCAGCTCAGTTCCCCTCTCCCAGGGCAGAAGTGTACAGGAGACTCACCTATGCAGGTCGGGGGTTCCCCAGTCCAGGCTGGCCGAGTACCATTAAGGCAGATGAGTGTCTCCTCACCCTGTAGCTGGTATCCGGAGTCACAGTGGAAGGTGGCTGTGCCCCCAGGATGCAGGTCTGTCACACTTACATCCCCATGGGCTGGCCGGGGTGGAAAGCCACAGCTCAGAAGGTATGCTAGACAGGTCAAGGAAGAGGAAGGGGCTGTCATCTCAATTTCTCACACCCACTCCCTAGTGCATCTACAGACCCTTCTCTATCTCCTAGCCCAGGGAGCAAATGGGCTCATTGCTGGAGTGCACCTTGCAGAAAGCAAACTCCTGACATTGGCTCCCTGCCTCAAGAAGAGGCAGGATCAACAGTGCTCACCTCTGGTCTTTGTAATTTTCCTTCCTTGGCCCTTTTTCATACATGATATTACCTTAGAACCCAGCTTTATTGGCTGCGTCACCTCAAGCAGATCAATTGACCACCCTGAACTATCAGCACTAATAATAATTGGCATCTGCAGAAATGGTTCAACTTCTGAGTCAATTTACAGTTTTAGAGGAAGCAGAGAAAGTGTGCATGACCCACTTCCTAGGGGTGAATGCCCAGGCTCCTGCTTATAAAAGGCTTTGAGCTGTTTTCTTTCACAAATGTTCTTGTATGGAGGTGCAGTCAGCCTTCAGGCAGGCCAGCTACAAGAAACAACTCTCGGAATGTTGACTTAAGATTTACTCCCAGTGCCCCCGAAAGACTCCCGAGTGCTGATGGAATAGTGATTCTACTCTCCACAGGAAGCTAATTTGTCTGATCTTGTGTTGAAAACTGTGTAACTTCCCTTTCTTCACTGACTTTCTTGTTCCTCAAATTAAAGCAACAATAACCTGTCCGTTCACATCCAAGTCATTTGTCCTCCCTGGTGTA
>PVIH01006715.1:38503-96850 GCA_004025045.1 Sigmodon hispidus
ACCCCTACACATCCATTCCCTGGTGTCACCCCTACACATCCATTCCCTGGTGTCACCCCTACACATTCATTCCCTGGTGTCACCTCTACACATCCATTCCCTGATGTCACCCCTACACATCCATTCCCTGGTGTCACCCCTACACATCCATTCCCTGGTGTCACCCCTACACATCCATTCCCTGGTGTCATTTCCCCCTACACATCCATTCCCTGATGTCACCCCTACACATCCATTCCTTGGTGTCACCCCTACACATCCATTCCCTGGTGTCATTTCCCCCTACACATCCATTCCCTGATGTCATTTCCCCCTACACATTGCTCACAATTGCATTGCTTACATTCTTTCTCAAAGCCTCTTGAAGTTATTTTTGGGGGGGTGGGGTGGGAAAGGGTAGGTTTGGTTTTGAAATAAGGTCTTGTGTATCCTAGGTTAGCTTCAGTTTCTCAATCCTCCTGCCTCAGCCTTCAGAAAACTGCACCATCATGCTGGGTTTCCAAGGCTGTCTTGGAGGTGCAGCAGCTCTCCTCAGCAGAAGACTTTGCCTTTCCTGACTCTGGAGCATTCAGTAGTTCTGCTGGAGACCTATCCTTTCCACAGCCCAACAGTCACCAACCATTTATCAGGCTGGACTGTGGGGATAGACACCCAAACAAAACAGAGCCATACCTTGCCTTTCCATAGACCCTAGACTGCTAAACCGAGCAGATATGACATAAAATAGCCATCTAAAACACAGCAGGTCTGGTCAATGTCAGCCCTCTGTGGACAAAAGAGCCAGCTCTGAATGCTCTAGCTTGTAGCTCCCTCTCCAGCCAGGTCCAGACCAGTCCTTAAGCTATTACTCAGCTCCTGAGGCCTGAATGTTCTACACAATAGTCTGACTCTTCTCTCTCTCTCTCTCTCTCTCTCTCTCTCTCTCTCTCTCTCTCTCTCTCTCTCACACACACACACACACACACACACACAGAGCTTTTTTTCTGGTGATGGGATTAAATTCAGTATGTTGTATATATTAGACAAATGGTCCACCATGAACTATAGACCCGGCTCTTGGGATTTTTGTTTTGTTTTTAAGATATGTGCTAACTACATAGTTCTGGCTAGCCTGGAACTTTCTACATAGACTAGGTTGATCTTGAATTTACAGAGACCCATCTGTCTCTGCCACTTGTGTGCAGGGATTAAAGGCATGCACCACTGACACCTAGCTACCCTTTGAATTTTTTGAGACAAGATCTTACTCTGTAGTCCAGGCTAGCTTTGAACTCCTGCACCTCCCACCTTGGTGTTCAGAGAGCTAGAATCCCGTGTATGTAGACCACAGACACGTCAGCTCCATAGTGTTTGCTCACACTTGTGCTTCTACATCAAAGGCTTCCTAGCTCTTCTCTGGCCTTCACTCCTCCCAGGCCGCCTTCATGATTTTCTCCACTCCCATAAGGTCTTGTCTGCCTTTAATCCCACATATGTAATTTTCTTATCATGTTACCTATTTTCTGTTATCACTATGAGACTGAAACAATGCCTGAACAGATTGATCTCATACTGGGAAAAGGGGTATCCCTTTCCAATAGCAATAATTTATATCAGTAAGGAAGTATTGGCCTGAGATCTAAATAAAAATTTTAAATGCAGGATTGGGATGTAACTCATTTGATAACAAGTAGCTCTGAATTAAGCAGGGCTATAATCCCAGCACTAGAGAGGGAAAGGTAAGAGGGTCAGAAGTTTAAGACTATACTTGGCTACATAGTGAGTTCAAGGCCAGCCTAGGTTACTCGAGACTCTGTCTCAAAACAAACAAAATTAAAAAAAACGGCAACAGATTTCCCATCCAAGGGTATTCACCCAATCAGGCAACCCCCACCCTCATTTTAGGAATGAGTGTGGGGCAAGAACTTGGGCATCTGATTTGTGACTGTGCTATGAAGTTTCAGGTGCCTCAGAAAGCAAGCCATGTGACCTCAAATCATTTCGCTCCCTCCTCTGAGAGGTGGAGCTGATGTGGTCCTCTCTGGGTTACTGTGAGGAACAGTGGCTGGGGGAGGGACTTTGCACATGGGCAAACTTGCTGGACTGTTCTGGCTCTCTGGACATGAAGCCACAGTTAGAGCAGCTTGAAAGGGCTTAAATAGTGCTCTGTCCTAAAGACAGCTGCAGATAAGGGAAGACCAGGCAGGTCATGAAGTCCCTTTATGCAACAGTCCTGTTCCTTCAATGTTCCACTTAGCCCGAGAGTCCTAGTTTTGATGCCCTGGGGAAATGGCTGCTTAAAGAAGCCAGTGGGCAGCTTTTTGTATTTTTTTTCTTCTCCCCCACCCCCAATCTGGTGTCTAGTCCTTGGCTCCCAAGACATGCATGATTTTGTGTCCAACAACCAGGTTCCCCGCACAAGTACAAGCTCCAGCTCCCTGGTTTCGCCAGTTAGCCCGGTGGTAGTAGCCTTAAACAATCTACCCTCAGAGCACAAGGAAGGGATGTAGCTGCAACCTGGGTAAGATGCTCAAGAACTCTAGGAAGGAGGAAGTACATAAAGCTAGGTGACAATGGTGCCTGTCTCTGAAGAGAACAGAAGGACTTTAGAGAAGACAGAAATGTCTGCAATGAGCACACTGGCTGATTCCTTAGCTCATGTACATGTATGTGTGCTGGAAAAGGCATGTGCATTGTGAGAAGTCCCCCCCGCCATGCAGCAAAGATACATGTGTAGTTCATCTGTGTATAGATGCATAAAACACACTCTCTTCCTGCCCTGTAAGTCAGGAGGAGATGCTAACATTGCAAACCTTAGTGTCACTGTTCCGCTGGTGCTGTTCAACTGTCTGCCTCTCACCTGTGGATTAAAGTGCCTTGGGCTCCCCGCTGGCCTGCCTACCTCCCAGTCCAGCCCTTCCATTCCCTTCTTTCTCTGCCTTCTCTGCTTTGACTGTGCCGGCACTGGCGGACATTTCTAAGAGTTTACTGTGTCCAGGCACTGGTTCAGATGTTCCACAGGTACTCCTTGAGCAGCCTAGTAATGCTTCACAATAAATAAAGCTTCTGTTTTCCAGATGCAGCCACGAGGCACAGAAAGGTGAAAGAAGCCTGCCCAGGTTGCACGGTGCAGACAAGTCTACTTTCCATGGCGAAGTACTTCACCTTTCTAATGCTCACATTTTCCTCCCCTCTCTGGGACTTGAAATGTGCCTTTCTATCCATTAGACACTGGTTTCTTTCTCTTTCTTCCCCCACCCTCCTCCTGGCCAGTCATCCTGTAGCTTTTCCTCTTGGTCATCCCTCCTCCAAGAAGTCATTCCTATATTCCTTAGAAAAACCTTGGTCCCTTTTGGTCCCCATCCCCTTGCCTGAGTGTCCTGATTATTTATGTTTCTATCCAGATCCTCAGCTCCTTAAAGACAGACTTATATTGAGCTTATTCATTTTTTTCAAGGCTAACACAAAGCCTGATATGAAGTAGGTACTCAGTAAAAATTCATTGAACGAAATAAGTGAATTGCTACTTATATTCATTCATACCTATTTACAGACCCACATGCATGCCTTTTGAGGGTCCTGCCCATATAGGGTCTCAAGCAGGAGGAAGATTCTCTCAGTGTTCTGAGTTAAAAGGGCCCTGGAGATGTCTTCTCTAACCTATATGGCTCTTGTCTCTCCCATGGGACTTCAGACTCCTCACCCTGATAGTGAATCCTGAAGCCATTGCCTCTTGGGACCCGAGGACTCTGGAAATGCAGCAGCAGCCGGTTTGTTGGGCTCCGAAGGACCTGCCCTTCTCCTAGCATGGAAGAATTGGCCAGGAGTCTGGGGGCCAGGCCTGGGGATCCCCCACCGGCCAGCACCAGGAGTTCCTCCTCTTGAGACAGGTCAAGTGACTGCACCTGATAAAGCCAGATACAGGCAGATTAGGCTGGCTAGGTCAAGCTAGCAGGAGAGGGCTTTGCATAACCACCTACCTCCCCCCCACCTTCTGGCAAACCACCTATATTGCAGAACTCTAGAGTTCTTGAGATCATCTAACTCGGAAAACATGTCCACTGGTTCCCAGGCCAGACTTAGGTATACTCAATGGGCACCAAAGAACATTACCTGAATCTCAATGCCATATCCAGGGTAGACATGGATGCTGTAGGTACAGTCTACGAGTTCTATAGAGTGGCTGGCAATGCTCCCCAGGTCTGGAGACTCCACAAATCCTTCCCCCTCAGAGATGTTGTTATTGCACAGAACTGAAGAGAGACAAGTGGCCTGGACTGAGAGGGCCTGTGTGTTTGCCGTCCTGGCCAAGCATCCTCAGTGGTCACCTGTATCACCTAGCGCCCCTCACCATCTTATCCGGTGCTCCCTTTCTACCTCCATTGAGTCTTTCCTTCCCCAACTCCAGTACAGATGCAAGTCCACAGATGAGCCCATTAATGCTGGCCTTTGCCATCACTAACCAGAAGCCCCTCTCCTACCTGTACCTGAAGCCCTTTCTCCCTCCCATATGATCCAAGCAGCTTTCCCCCAGCCACCCCCATGGTGCTCCATGCTCTTTCCATCACCTCACCCGGGCTAGTGACAGTTGTGACGGTTGTTGTGGTGATGATGGTGGTAGTGGTTTCCTCCTCTCCTCCCTCGGGCCTGAGGGGTGGGACTGGGGAGGCGGGGCCAGGCAGAGGCGGGGCTGTAGTTCCAGGGGGCGGGGTCAGCAGCTCTGGTGCGGTGGGGCCTGCCCCCCTGACCCCCTTAGGGGTGACAGCTGTCGTCAGAGGCCCTGTCCCTGGCTCAGTGGCTCGTGGCAGGGAGGGAGCTGCAAGAGTCTGGCCGGCTGGAGGGGTGGCTAGTGTGGGGTCTGGGTCAGATCCTGAGATAGTTTGAGGGTAGTCAGAGCCCAGGAGCAGCAAATTGGCCCATGGGAGTCGGAAATAACTTAGAATAAAATGGAAACCCCAAAGCCTCCCACAAGGTAAAGAAAAGGCTCCCATTTTCTCCCTTCCCACCCAGGCTTCCCATATTCTCTCAAGATTTTTACAGCCAAAGCTCCCTTTTCTTTTTCCACTACAGCCTTGACAGCCCCCTTGAGCCCCCCCCATCTGGCTCTCTCTCCTGCCCCCCCTTTCTCTCTCCTCTGTCATTCTCTCTGGAGCTTTCCTCTGCTTAGTATTCATATTGCTCTCTGGTTTTGTGACCCCAGATCCCATGCTGGTTGTATATCACCCTCACCACTTCTGTGACTGGTTCTCTGGACTCTTTTCTCTATACAGACATGACCTTCTCTCGACTGTCTGTCCATTATTCTGTCACTATCTCTGGCTCTGTCTAGGGACAGCCTTGACTCTTTCTTCTTCTCTAGCCCTGCCTCTCAGTTTCACTGGCTTCCTAGGAGTCTCTCTCTGTCTGAACTCTCTACCTGCCTCCCTCTGGCCAGACACCCCATCTCCCGGAGGCACAGCCTCTCCCTCTACTTTTATGTCACTCTGGGGGCCTCACCCGGCAAGAGGCCAATTTCTGGGCCCTTCCGCAGCAAAGCTCCATGGAGCAGCTCAGCCAGGTCTTCGGAGGCCACTGTGGGAGTCTCACTTCCAGGCTCTGGCATCATCTCATCCTCCTTCAGGGGTAGACCTAGGAAGTGAAGTGCTATGATGCTCTCCAGTCCCTGACATCCCTTTCTTCTCTGGAGAGACATTTTCTAGAGCACTTTTTAGCAGACAGAGCTGAGATCAGAGGAGAGCATGCCCTCTCACTCAAACAGACCCTGCTCCTGGCCGCTGGGCCTTCAGTGAGCCTTGGTTACTACTAACCGTGGACAGCTCCGGCAGGATGTGCAGACTGCTCTCCACCACCACCACCCGCACCCCCCTCCCAGGGAAGCATTTCCCCAATCCCAGAACTCTGAGGAGAGTCTGATAGCACCTCCCAGACCTTCCTTCTGCAGTGCCAGATTTCTCTGGGTTTCTGCCTCTGCAGACTGACTCTCTCTCTCTCTCTCTCTCTCTCTCTCTCTCTCTCTCTCTCTCTCTCTCTCTCTGCAGTCTCTGCTGCTTTCTCTAGAGTCAGGTTGGGGATCGGAGTAGTGTAGCCAGGGATTGGATATCCTGCTTGTGTTCATCTGTCTTTGTCCATATGTCCAAGAACATTTGTGTGTGCGGCGCCTGGCATCTCCACCAGCACCTCTGTCTGTCTCCCACCCAGGTACCCTGCCTGCTTCTACCACCTCCGCAGACATTCACACAACTTCCTCCAGCTCTTCTTCCTGGATTTAACCCCTAAAATACAAATAAAAGCTCTCCTTATTCATCCCCCCTCTCCTTAATGCTAGCAGTTCAAGGGCTCCATGTACCAGTCAGAAAGCCTCGGCCTGCCCCTTCCCAGGCAGCTGTGCCCCTCCCCTCCCCCACAAGCTCAGAAGGCTCGGTATGTTCAGGTGGGCCTTCCCAGGGCCTACCCCAACATGTCCTTACCCTCAATCCAGGCACAGCTCAGCAGAATTAGAAACAGCAGCTGGGAAGGCGGTGGGTGCTGGGCCTTGGGAGTCCCCATGGCGACTCACCCCAATCTCTTTCCTCTGTAGCTCTTCTGAATAATCTAGTTGTCACTTTTCCTCCGCGTCCTTTTATCTTTCCCTTTAATATTGCTTTCCTGCTAAGGGTCAGCAAAGGAAGACAATTTTTCTCCCTTTGGGATGGAGGAGCAGAATTGGCCTAGGGGTTGCCTGGAGTCCGCCCCCTTTAGCTCGATCTTTATCCTTGGCTCTCCGATCTATGGCAAAGGGGGGCGCGGCTCCCGCTGTGGGGGGTGGGGCCGAGAGGGCCGAAGGTTATCCCCTTGTTCGGGCGCTTGGGTCCATCGGGATGGCTAGATAGCCAGTCTGGGGAAGTGGGAGGAAAAAGGCAGCTTCCAGGGGCGCAGGATGGGCTTGGGGATCCAGAGGGTCCTTACGGGGTTCTACCGGGGCTTGTTGGGGAGAGGAAGAGGGAAGGGGTTGCGGAACCAGGGAAGCCGCTTGGCCACTGGAGCTGCGGGAGGGAGAAGCTGAGAAAGGTGTCAAACCCACGTCAGATCCTGGGGACGGGCGGAGGGAGGGGCCTGGGATTTATTCGCCGATGAGGGAGGAGGAGGAGGAGGAGGAGGAGGAGGAGGAGGAAGTGCAGATGGAGGAAGGAGGGATACCGAGCCAGGACCGTAATCCGTACTCCGAGGCCCCTAGGGGAGCGAAAGGAAACTCTGTCCCAGCAGTAATTAGGCTGTCTCCCGGCGCCATTCCAGCACATCTGGAATCTGCACCTGGTCTTCCCGGGGAGCCGAGGGGGCCACAGCTTGGCTGGCGCCTTCCTGGCCTGTCCAGTATGTCCTGTGTCCACACCCGGACCTCCCCGAGTGCCTTCACTGTGCCCTTTACGGAAACCCAGGTGGGATGGGCTCGCCCCTCCTCCAGGGAAAAGGGGAGCATCCTCGCTTGTAAGGAGCCTGGGGGGCACGAGCTGAGGCCCCTCCCCGGCACACGACCTCACTCCCACCCTCTCCTGGCTCTGCCTCGCAGCGAACGGGCGCCCTTTCAGCACCACGACGGGAGGACAGCTCCGGGGCCCCGCCTGGCGGGCGGGCGGGCGGGCGGGCACCGAGGCCGCGATTGGCTGCAGCGGCTTTCGCGATCCCGCGTGCTCAGTGCTGGCTCTGGCGAAGGCCAGCAGGGGAAGGGGAGTCACAGGCCGACCTCTCCGGGGACCCGCAGGCCCAGCTCGCAGTCCGGGAGCACCGGCCTGGCCACGCGCGGGTCAGCCTTCCCGCCCCGCCCCCGAGCCCGCCCCTCCCTGCCTCCCTCCCTCCTTTTCGCATTGCGGGGCGGCTGGAGGTTGGCATCGTGCCCCTGCTCCCCCACGTGGCGCTCGGTCGGGGCTAGAGCTGGGGGTCTAGAGAGGCTGCCCTCCCCCAGGGTTGGGCTGCGGCTGCCTGCGGGAGGGGTCGTGGGTGGCTCCGCAGAGGGAGTGACGTCAGGGTGAGTGGGCGCTCAGGAAGGGGTGTGTAGGAGACGGACGGGGAGCCAGAGAGGACCGAGCGGGTCGGAGAGGAGGGATCAGGGCAGGAGGGAGGAAGGAGAAAGACGCCGCTCCCGAGTGGGGCTTCAGGCCGGGTGGATCGGGGGAGCTAGAAGGAAAAGGAGGAGACTGGGGAGGAGACGCGGGTGGGAGATTTAGGGTGGAGAGGGAGGAGAAGCAGAGGAGAGGAGACTGCGGAAGGAGAAGGATCCTGAGTGGAGGGAGAGGAGGTGTGCAGCGGCCTCAAGGAGAAAGGGGTCAGGAGCGGGGATGTGGAAGGGCAGGAACCCGGAGGCAGTCCTCGAGGGCACGGGTGAACTGGGGGGACCTGGGGGCTGGGGGCTGGACGATGCTGCCGGCCTCTTGGCCAGGGCCTCTGTGCCCATCATGTTTCCATGGCCACTGCCCTCGGGCTCCTCAGCTCTCACTGTGCTCCTCGGGGCGCTCACGTCTCTGTTCCTTTGGTACTGCTACCGTCTGGGCTCCCAAGACATGCAGGCCCTGGGTGCTGGGAGCCGGGCTGGAGGTGTTGGTGCTGGGCCTGATGCATGCTCTCAGGCTGGCCCAAGGGGCTCTGGGGACCCTGGGGAAGGACCCAGGGCAGAAGGTCTAGTGAGCCGACGTCTTCGGGCCTATGCCCGGCGCTACTCCTGGGCTGGGATGGGCAGGGTGAGGCGGGCAGCTCAAGGAGGCTGTGGGCTGGCAGGAGGGGCAGGGCCCCTGGGCATCCAGCGCCCAGGCCTGCTCTTCCTACCAGACCTGCCTTCGTCCCCCTTTGTGCCACGGGATGCCCAGAGGCACGATGTGGAGCTCCTACAGAGCAGCTTCCCCGCCATTCTGCGGGACTTTGGGGCTGTGAGCTGGGACTTCTCAGGAACTACCCCTCTGCCTCGGGGCTGGTCCCCACCCCTGGCCCCTGGGTGCTACCAGCTCCTGCTGTACCAAGCAGGCCGGTGCCAACCCAGCAACTGCCGCCGGTGCCCAGGGGCCTATCGAGCCCTGAGGGGGCTGCGGAGCTTCATGAGTGCCAACACCTTCGGCAACGCGGGCTTTTCCGTTCTCCTGCCGGGGGCTCGGCTCGAGGGCCGCTGTGGACCTACCAATGCTCGAGTTCGATGCCATCTGGGTGAGTATAACCACCATTGAGTCTCTCTCTGCACCACGGTTCCCATCATGCCTCTCTTCTCAGAACACATTTCCGGAGTTTCCCTTCCACACAAGTTATCCAGTCAGTGGCAACTTGCAGTGTGTTCCACATTGACCCTCAGTCTCCCCCGCCCACTTTTCTTTCAGTTGGAAGGCAATCTCACTGTAAGTGTACACTGTTACTTGTCCTCAAGAGAAAATACTCAGAAAACCAAATCTAAACCGTGAGAAAGCCTTCAGAAAGGCACAGTGCTCTGGGCTTTGACCTTACTTAGTTTTAGAGAGTATAATGAGATTTTCTTATCCCTCCTCCACCTCCAGTGTTTATCTTGAGACAAGGTGTCTCATTATGTAGTCTTGGCTAGTCTGGAACTAACTCTAAATATAGACCAGCTGGCCCCAAACTCAGAGAGCTGTGCCTCTACCTACCTCCTGAGCACTGGATCTGAAGGTGTATGCACAATCACATTTGGCCTACTTTATTTAGGTTTCTTCATTGATAAGTAATAATGTTAGTGGGAAATTAGGTAGCTCCAAACTGAGATTTTCTTTCTAATCTTGTAGAGATTGAAAGAAAACCAGAAAAGAAGTAAATGTATGATTATTATTCTATGCCATGACTTTGGCTCACCCCCAGTCTCTGTTGTGCTCTCAATTGGACGTGTCTTATGCTCTGGGACACCCTGGCCTCAGAATCAAGTTCAGATCTCCTGTCACCCACTCATGAAGGCTTTCTGGCTGGCCCCTACAGATACCATGCACATGTTAGATTTTTAACCTTAGTACTGTTGATAAAACTACTCAGTCTTAAGGACTTTTCCAGATGCACCCTTCTGGAATGTCTTGTTTGGCATCAGAGTTGGCTCAGATTTCTCAGCATACCTGATTGAGGTCTATTGTATAATTCAGAGTCCTAAAACCCCCAAAGCCTAAAATCCCCTAGGCCTCCCTAAATAATGCCTAAATCCCACTATAGAGGTCCTAGGGTCAGACTGGAGCCAGTAGTTATACCTCATGGGAGAAGTGTCCAGTACATAGTAAGGTCTGGAGCTGAATTGACAGAAAGCCCAGGAGGAGACTGCCCAGTGCAATTTTTCTCCAAATGACAGATGGGGTTCTCACAGTGGCCTTTCACAGTCTCAGCATCCTTCAGACAGGATTGTGGTGTGAATACACTCCTGTTACCTTTGGGAGGACCACAGAACCTGGTCTGTAAGGTTTACTGAGTGAGCAGGCCCCCTGAGCAGGGCCAGGAGTAGTAGATGCCCATTCTCTCCTCACAGGCCTGAAGATTCCCCCTGGCTGTGAGCTGGTTGTTGGTGGTGAGCCTCAGTGCTGGGCTGAAGGGCATTGCCTCCTGGTGGACGACTCCTTCCTGCACACAGTGGCTCATAATGGTAACAGGACTCACATTCTGCTTGGGGTTGAGGGACCAAAGAACTGAAGAGTTCCACCCAACCTTGACTTAGTGGCACCATTTTGGTGCAGCACAGCCTTGGGCAAGTCACAGCTTCTCCAATCACCTCCGGGCATCTGCCTTTCTTACCAGGTGATAGCATATGATGTGGCTATCAGCACAGGATTATGAGCTTGACTATCTGAGCTTCTGCCCAAATCTTGCTGTGTGGGACCTCAGGCATTTACTTAACCTTATGTCTCAGTTAGTTGGTATAAACTGTGCCCATTTTAGGCACACAGAGATATCAGTATAGAGGGTTAAAAAACAATACCAGGCATGGGGACACTCACCTACAAACTCAGCACCTGCCCTGAGGAGGCTGAGCCAGGAGGATGGTAAGTTCAGGAGCTGGGCTACATGAGACCCCCGCCTTACTAAACTCTGGCTCAGGCCTAGCACTGACTGCTTTCCTTAGTGCCTGATGTGAATACCTTGGCAGAGAAGTACCTGGTATCAGCTGCTGTCTCCATTCCTATGTGCCCTAGGATCCCCTGAAGATGGGCCTCGAGTGGTCTTCATTGTGGACCTCTGGCACCCCAACGTGGCTGGGGCTGAACGCCAAGCTCTTGACTTTGTCTTCGCACCAGACCCGTGAAAGAACTTAATCCTTTCCAGCATCTGAGCTGGAACGATGCTGCACCGAAGGACAGTTTGAGTGGTGGTCAGGGCCTTCTTTCCACTGAGGGGGCAGCAGGGTATGACTTACTCAGCCAGCACTGAAATACAAATTCTCAATCCTCTCCTAACTCCTGACTCCTCCTTCCCAAGGACCAGTTCCAGGTTAGGGCTCGCTCAGGGCAGGGGCTTATGTTTCTACCATGCTAACAGCCAGGCATTTCCTTAACACAAACCTTCTTTCTCGTCCCTCACCCAAGAGGTAGCAGCAGACTGCATCTCAACTTTATTCCAATAATTTAATAGAAAATTAAAATAATAAATAATATGAACCAGATCAAGCTAGCCGAGCTGGTGCAGGTCCAGGCCAGCCTAGTACAAAGTTAAGGAGGTAAGGAAATGGTGAGGCACGAGGGGAACCAACTGCTCTGTGTAATGGCGGAAGCAGCTTGGAATGTGCTTGATGGTATTAAGGTCACTGTCTACACCTGTTTTCAATGTTAACAAAAGAGAAGGGGGATTCTGCATCATTCCAAACCAGAAGGTAAGAGAAAAGCAGCAGAACAAGGATGTGGAAGAGGGGTGGATTCTGGCTTTCTGAAGAGCCCCCCTGAGGGGAATGCTGGAATGTACCAAGTTGTTAGCAGTAAGTGACAGTGGCTGGAAAGGAGGCCCTCACTGAACACAGCATGCAATGAAGAGGCAGAGGGAAGACCCACGACTTGGCCAGCAGAGCCGGGGCGAAGGGAGAAAGGGACCAAGGGACCAGGTCCCCGAAGCAAGAGAACGGCAGGGGAAAGATCAAAGGTCAGTCCTTGAAGACAATCTGTTGGCCATGAGGACGCTCATCATGGGTGATATGGCGTCGCACATGAATCCTCCGGACACGATGCTCTCGGTTCTCTTCATCGTCCCCTCGGCCTGCCCCACCACCTCCAGCTGCACCCCCTGTGGCCTCCAGGAGAGCTAGATCAGGAGCACGGGGAGTCTCATAAATCAAGATGTTCAGTGTCTCCTCGAAGATCCGAGCCTCAGGGAATTCCACCTGCAAAAGGCCAGGTAGCTCCTACCTGTAGCTCCTACCCTCTGGCCCAGGCCCACAGCCCTTCCCAGTGGCTCTTCTGTAGGCTCTCCTCTAGGCCCTGAAGGTGGGCAGTGATCCTCACTGCCCAATCTCTTAGAATGTTATTTCATTTAACAAACCCTGAGTACCTGCCACCTACCCCAGGGGCTGTTCTAAGCATCAGGAATATCGCAGTGATAACAAATGCTCGCCCTCAGCATGCTGGAAGTCTAAGAGGACACAGACACACTTCCTACAATATACAGACAGTCAGATGGTGATAGGAAAGGCAGTGAGGATAGCCTTTCCCAGGAGGGAGCTCAGGGGTGTGGTGTTTGACCAATGTGAAAGTGGGGGCAGGTAGACAGAGCAAGCACAGAGCTGTGGCAACAAGGAGTGCAAACGTGTAGTCAGCAATTCGTCTCAAATATCAAGACAAAGTGATGGAGAAAAACAGGGAAATGAAGTAGGGAAGGTGGCACTGTGCTGGGCAGCCCTGGAAGGGTATAATGAATGTGGCTTGCCTTTCCTTCTTTGCAGTACTGAGGATTGACCCCAGAGTCTCAGGTATGCTGGGCCAGTTCTATACCAGTACCCTTATTTGTTTATTACTGAATTATTTTAAGACAAGAGTCTCACTAGGTTGCCCAAGATGGTCTTGAACTTGCAGTTCTCTTGCACAGGGCCAGCCAGTACAAGTGAGACTGCTCTACAGGTGTACACTGCTACACCTTCCCCTCCAGCTACATTCTAACAGTTTGTAGCTTCCTATCATGCTAACTGCAGAAAAAGCTGAGATATCTACTCCATGTTTTTGATGTTTTTTGAGTACTTTCACTAAGTGACAAGTATGAGGCTACAACTTCTCCTTTGGAAGGGAAAAGGTGTGGCACGGCTCGGCAGCTATTCTTCCCCATGCTACAACACTTTACCCATCTGAAAAGAGAGTCTGACCAACTCTGTCTGGGCAGTTGTATTGAAATTTCATGAGCAAAGGTGTCCAAAGAGAGATGATACTTGGCTTGGGTCATTATTTGACAGAGAAAAGGGAAAGGTTCCTCATCACACACTACTGAGGGAGGCTTATACTCTGCTCAATATGTTGTATCTGTGCTCTGGAGTCTGGGGCAGTGCCTAACACAGATTGGGTGGTAATTTATCAGTAGTGGTGCACACCTTTAATCTCAGCACTTGGGAGGCAGAGGCAAGAAGATCTCTGTGAGCTCCAGGCCAAGCTAGCTCCAGGACTGTCAGGGTTACACAGAGAACTGTCTCAAACAAAACAAAATCACACCACCACCATGCTCTAAACAAGGCCTGGGACTCTAGCACCAAAATCAAAACCAAAGCCAAAGACTCTGCTCTAATCTAAAGCCTCATTTCACAGGTAGAGAAACAGAGATCACAGAAGTGAGATCTACCCAAGCTATCCAGCCACAGCCTTAGAACTCTGGCCCTTGATGCCTACCAACAATCTTGTGCTTGTCTGACCTGCTGATATGCCTCTGTCCAGGCTGCGAGTCCTATCTCCCCCCTCCCTGATCCCCTCTGACCTTGGTCTGCTTCTTTTCTGTAGCATAGACTATGGAGGTGCAGCACACTTCAGCGATTTTTCGGCCCTGCCCGTAGAAAGACCAGCAGCAAATTTCGTCCCCTAGGACATCCTTGAGGAAGAGCAGCCGCCCATGGAAGCGCAGGGCTAGTTTGTCAAACAGCTCGATGTTCTTCAGTAAGTTGTCATCTGAAGTGCTGAGGACCAGGTCCAGCAAGCCTTAGGTGACTGACTGCCTTCTCTCCCTCAGCTCCCCCCAGAGGGGCCCAGATTCCCAGCACTTCAGTCCTGCCCAGCAGAGGACTTCCAACTGTGGAGGCCTCTCAGAAAGGAAGCATTTGCTGAGCAAATCAGTGCATGGCACAGAGGCTCCTAGTGTAGGCCTTTAACCAGGCTGTCACCAGGCACTCCAGCTCTGCTACATTTTAACTGAGCAACACTAAGCATGTTATTTTATCCCTTGGTGCCATAATATCGACTCTAGATGGAGATCGACACTTCCTCAGACCACTGAGAGAGTGGATAGGTCAACAAACACACTGAGACCAATCCTGTTAGAAAATAACGGAGCTAGTCTATGACAGCCATTATCATAGTCTTGACCTGAACCTCATTTACTGATGGTACAGTGTAACAGGGTATGCCCAGTGTGTGAATACACAGATAGACCCCATCCCCATGCTCACCTGGTGTAGGAGCACTTGTTGTTACTGCCCAGTGTGAACACACAGACAGACCCCATCCCCATGCTCACCTGGTGTAGGAGCATTTGTTGTTACTGCCCAGTGTGAACACACAGGCAGACCCCATCCCCATGCTCACCTGGTGTAGGAGTATTTGTTGTTACTGACCAGTGTGAACACACAGGCAGACCCCATCCCCATGCTCACCTAGTGTAGGAGTATTTGTTGTTACTGCGGTTGTGCAGAAGTTTCACCACGGGCTGCAGGGGAAGGCCAAAGGAGGAGGGAGTCAAGAGACAGGGAAAGAAAAGCAGTCTTCAACTGCTCCCCAACCCACAGGGTTCCAGGGTCTCACCTTGGAGGTGCTGGCCAGCAGCTGCTGCTCTTCCTGGGGTGATGTCACTGTAGGAATGAGGCACAGTGGGGACAGGTTCTCCCTTTTTTGCTGGGGAGGAAGTGGAAGATGATTAGCAATATACCAGCGTTCACTCACTCCACTCGGAAGCTGCTCAGGGGTTAATCACACTCTTCAGGGCCTGTATGTCTCACAGGGATGTGACCACTCCAGTTTTAGCCTGGAGATCCCCGCACTGGCTGGGCTTTAGTGCCCTCCATGACTCTGCATTGGTCAGCATGCCTGGGGTATGCTTCACTGAGCTGTGTGCAAAGCTGGCTATACCCTTCAGTTTTCGACTCAGCATGCTGACCCTACAGTGCCAGCCCCACTCCAGCACCTTGCCATAGCATCCTTGACCTGGGATTATTGGTTCCTTTTCTTCATAGTACTTGGGTCTGATGTGTTTTTATCCTTTATGATCTCCCTAAGAATGGTACAGGTGATGAACATCTGCTGAATGAATAAGCCTGGCTATGTTTAATGGTGCTGTTTGTTTTGCGGTATTGAGCTTTGAACGCAGGACCATGAGAGAACCAAGCAAGTATTCTACTGGCACACTGACCTATATACCCATCACCCTTTTTAAAATTAAGATTTAATTTTTAAAATATTGAGGCAGCCTTGCTAAATTGCTTAGGCTGGCCTTGCATTTACAATCTCTTGCCTCAGCCTGCCAACGGTGGAGCACACCTTCAATCCCAGCACTTGGAAGGCAGATGGAGGTGGATGTCTGTGAATGAGACCAGCCTGATTTAAAAACAAAAATCCCTATGCAATCTTCCTAATTCAGCTTCCCAAATGTTGAAATGTGCCAGACCATGTCTATCTCTAAAGGTACAATTCTAGGACAAGTTACAGAAATTAGTTTTTGAGAGTATCATTCCCCTCCCCGCCCAGACAGGGTTTCTCCATGTAGCTGTGGCTGACCTGGAACTCACTCTGTAGACCAGGCTAGCCTCAAACATAAAGATCCACCTACCTCTGCCTCTTGAGTACTAGGATTAAAGGTATGTGCCACCAAGCCTAGCTAAGAAGGTTTTGTTTTTTGTTTGGTGTGTGTGTGTAAAATTAATGTGAAAAGACAGACATGGAAGCAGGTGCCTTAAGGCCCAGCTACAAAGAGGCTGAGGTGGGATAGCTGCTTAAACTTGGGAACAAGAGAGCAGCTTAGACAACGTAACCAGACCTCACTCTTAAAGAAATTATAGATGAAAAACAGTACATTCATAATCTCAGAAGGCAGATGTCTACAAACTCTCTATATAGAGAATTTAAGGCTAACCAGAACTTTGCATCAACATTATCTAAAAACAAACAAACAAATACAACAAAAATCCAGGAATGTGTATACCTGTGATCAAAGCTCTAACCTAACCAAACCAATCCAACAAAAACAAAACAACAAACAAAACAAAGGAAGGTCCCACCTAAAAAAGTGCTACTAATGTGATTGAGTCTCTGAGTATTTCTTTGGGGATTTATGGAGTCTGGACAAAGGACATTACAATCACACTCTTGAATTTATCTTTAGATTGAAATTTCCTAGGAATGTCCAGTGCTTCATCTTTGCCTGTATGTGTTATCTGGAAAACTTGGAAATGAGCAAACTACAGCTCCTGCTTTGTTGCTCCACTCTTTGCTTCTTTAGCTTACCCTCTTCTCTACAAAGGTAAGCAATAAAAACTGGAGTTCACGCTGTCCTGGAGCTAGCTCATAAATAAGTCCATCTGCCTCTACCTCTTGAATGCTGGGATTAAAGGCCTGCCATTTAGTGGCTTTACATAGAAAACTCCATACACACTAGACTACACAATTTGTTAAATCTTTTTTGGTCATATTCTTTCTCCTCCCCAAACTCCTCCAGATTCTCTCCATCCTCCGACTCACCCAACATCATGCTTCCTCAAAAAAAGAAAAGACAGAGAAAGAAAGCCAGTAAGGCAGAAAACAACAAAACAAAAAGCATGGGCCCTGTTTGTGTTGGCCATCTACTCCTAGACAGCCTTGGAGCATGGCTGATAGACCAGTGGCACCCCACTGGAGAACAGCGACTCTCCTTTCCCAGAAAGTATCCATTGCAAATAGATTCTTGGTTGGGATGGGTCTTTGTGTCCACTGGATAGTGTCTGGTGTAGTCTATACTTGTCTTAGTCTCTGAGTTCATATGTGCGTCAAATCTGTAGTGTCTGAAAGTAACTGTACAATCTGTTACCTCTTGATAACAAATCTAACAGCCCACACAACAACCATTTATCATTGCCTCTTGATTTCTGAGGGCCAGAACTTCAGACTGGCCCATGGTCTCTCAGGAACTGTAGTCTAGATGATGACCACAGTCAGCAATAGTGGCACATGCTGCAATCTAGGCTTTGAGAGGTAGGAAGAGGATCTTGAATTCAAGGCTAGCCTGGACTAATAAGGGGACCTTGTCTCAAAACTAAAAACAAGATGCTGGCCAGGAATACATCATCTCAACACCTGACCAAACCTGGAGGACCTGCTTTTGATACTGTTGACAGCAGGCTCTAGTTTCTCACCAGTGAGAATGTTTGGGTTCCAAGTATAATGGCTTGCTTAGCAGAGTAAATTGTCCAAGAGGCAGAAGCTATACCTTTTATGCCTGACTTCAAGTCACACATAAAGCTGAGTGTGGTGCTATACACCTGAAAGTTAGAAGTAGGAGGACCAGGAATTCAAAGTCAGCTGGCAACTACTTGAGGGCCTGTCTTCCCAGTTACTCAATGTTCCTCTACAACATAGTTGCGTATGTTAGTCCTGCTCAGTGTGGGACTAAGTAAGACCCTGAATGCCAGGGCAGCAAAAATCACTGATGGCCATTGTGGATACTAGCTATCAAAAACTGCTTAATAGTTGGTACCTGGAAAATTAACTTACTCTGTAAAGAAGAAAACGAAGAAGAAGAAGAAGAGGAGGAGGAGGAGGAGGAGGAGGAGGAGTTAAAAAGCAGGACAGAGGTCTGGAGAGATGGCTCAATGGTTAAGAGCATTGACTGTTCTTCCAGAGGACCTGAGTTCAATTCCCAGCATCCACATGGCAGCTAACAACTGTCTGTAATTCCAAGATCTGACACCCTTACACAGTTATACATGCAGGAAAAACACCAATTCACTTAAAATTAAATAAATATTTAAAGCAGGACAGTGGTGGCACACACCTTTATTCATTACTTTATTTATTTATGCTTTTTCAAGACAGGGTTTCTCTGTAACAGTCCTGGCTGTCCTGGAACTTACTTTGTAGACCAGGCTGGACTAGAACTCAGAGACCTACTTGCCTCTGCCTCCTGAGTGCTGTGAGTTCAAGGCCAACCTGATCTACACAGTGAGTTCCAGGACACCCAGGGCTACAGAGAAGCCCTATCTGAAAAAACCACACATACACACAGAGAGAGACAGAGACAGACAGAGAGAGGAGTTAAGTCCTTTCATAATTTACATTTACAAAAGTGACTTTCTGTAAAATGTCCATATATGAGGGGCTGAAGAGATAGCTTAGGGGTTAAGACCACTTTCTGCTTTTGCAGAGGATCCAGGTTCAGTTCCCAGCACCGCATGGTGGCTCACAACTATCCTTAACTCCAGTTCCAGGGGATCCAATACACCAGGTGTGCTTGTGGTCTACATATACACAATGCAGACAAAATACACACATACAGAGAAAGAGAGAGAAAGAGAATCTTTTCTAAAGTCTATATATAAAAAGATCTATATATAAAATTATAAAGCTAATAAAAAGAGTAGAATAGAAAAAACAAAACAAAACTAGGTAATTCTCTTCTCCACCAAGGGATACACACCCAGTGAAAATGCCATTTTGACTATATTAATGTCAAGACTTGCTCAGCTGATAGCGCAAAGCACACTTCATAAGTGACTCTGTGGAATGACACTGAAGAAATATTAAACATATAATTATTCCATAACTCTAATGAAATTACTGACTCAGACAAGAAATATCAAATTGATGTGTTGTTGATAGGCAACTGCCACTTGCAAAATGCTCAAATTAATACCACAGAGAGGAATTCATAGTTGGCAAAAAGGAAACGTAACTACAGTGGAGGATTCAACTTATCATCTGAATTCAGAGACCAATTCTAGGTATATTAGTCATATTAGCTACATCATGGGTGTCTCGATGTAATACAGTATGAAAATACTATACCTCCTAGAATGTTCCCTTAATATCAAACCTTTAAATATATGGTCTAATCTATAGAAAATCCAGAATATAACAGGATTTGTACCAAATGACACCAGGACTGAACAATTAAGCAAATTTGGTAAGTAGACCATTGGATAGGCAGTGTTAACAACTTAGCTTTATAAGAAAAACAAGAAACAGCCCACAGAGACAGCTGACCCAAACTATTGGGAGCTCACTGAATCTGGATTGGCAGCTGGGAAACTGCATGGGACTGAACTAGGTCCTCTGAATGTGCATGACAGTCAAATGGTGTGAGCAGTTTGTGGGGTCTCTGTCAGTGGGACCAAAGTTTATTCCTGGTGCAGGAACTGGCTTCTTGGAGCCCATTTCCTACAGAGTAACACCTTGCTCAGCCTTGGTACTGGGAGAGGGGAGGGGCTTTGTCCTATCCCACCTGGATATGCCACTGATCTGTATTGACTCACCCTGGGAGTTCTTACCCTCTCTGAGGAATGGATGGAAAATGAGGTGGAGAGAATCTGGGGGATGGCTGGGAGGAGGGGAGGGAGGGAGAACATTTATTTATTTAAACCTTTTTTTTTAAAAAAAAAACAATATTTATTTATTTATTTATTTATTTATTTGCCTTGGTGTTTGCCTGGAACTGGAACTAGAGACAGTTGTTAGCTGCCATGTGGGTGCTGGGAGTCGAACCCGGGTCCCCTGGAAGAGCAGACGGTGCTCTCAACCGCTGAGCCATCTCTCCAGCCCTTATTTAAACCTTTTAAATAATAAATAAAAAATAAAAATTATCAAGAAGAAAAGAAAAAAAGGAAAGCAAGAAACAAACAAAAAACCAGTTTGTTCCAGAATGGAAGAGACTTACAGAACATCACCAGATACAATGTGAAGCTCTTGACTATAGCTGTTGGTTTAAATGAACTGCTTAACACATTTCAGGCAGAACTGGAGAAACTGGAGCATATGCCCTGGATGTTAGATTAAAACTTTACTGACATAGAAAGTTATCAATTATTAACAATGCCAAAAAAATAAAAGCAGTGTACAGAACATGGCCATATTTTAGTGAATAGACAGACATATACACATGTGCACACACACAAAAGCTAGAAAAAACTTGGTGCTTTTTTTTTTTTTTTTTTTTTTTTTTTTGGTGACTCATTTCCTAAGTGTCTATAGTTGATAATATTGCTTTAAAAATAATAGGTGTTGGGGCTGGAGAGACGGTTCAGTCAATACTTGCCACCCAACCACGAGCACCTGAGTTCAGAATCCTAGCATCCACCTAAAAAGCCCATGGCAGACATCTGTGAGGAGCGGAGACAAGCAAGTCCCTGGAGCTCAGTGGCCAGAGAGCCACGTCAGTGAACTCCAGCTTCAGTGAGACCCTGTCTCACAGGGTAGAGTGGAAGCTGTGAGTAGTTTTTAATCCTAGCACTTGGGAGAAGGAAGCAGCTCTCTGTGGGTTTGAGACCAGTTGTGGCTCCAGGCCAAGCAGAATAACAAAGTAAGACCTTGCCTCAAGTTAAAAAACAAAACAAACCAAAAAAACCCAGACATAATAATGTAGAAAGTGACTGAGAAGACACATATAACACATATACACACACAAATAAATACTTGTAATTTAAAAATTCAAGAATCTGGGGGCTGGAGAGATGGCTCAGCAGTTAAGAGCAACGTCTGCTCTTCCAGAGGACCGGGGTTCGATTCCCAGCACCCACGTGGCAGCTAACAACTGTCTGTAGTTTCAGTTCCAGGCAAACACCAAGGCAAATAAATAAATAATAAAGTTTAAAAAAAAAAATTCAAGAATCTTGGGCCATCCAAACAGTTGAGCACAATAAGCCTGACAACTGAGCCCAGTCCTGAGGACACGTATGGAAAGGAAAGAACTGACCCCCACATGCGCACTGTGGCACACACACATACACACAAAACTGAACAAATTTAATAAAACATTAAACACACACACCTCTCTACTCCATAAACAACTGATACTCTAAGAGAAAATACTGGCAATATCTAAACCTGATGTTCAAAAGCCAGAAAAAAAATTTTAAAGTTTTTTTCTCTTTTTAAGACAGGGTCTCTCTGTTTCTCTGTATAGTCTTGGCTGTTTTGGAACTCACTTTGTAGACCAGGCTGGCTTCAAACTCTCAGAGATCTGCCTGTCTCTGCCTCCCAAAGGCTGGGACTAAAGGTGTGCATTACCACTGCCCAGCCTTGTTATGGTTTTGCTTTTTGGGTTTTTTGCTTTGTTTTGTTTTTGTTTTTCGACATGGGATCTTCCCATGTAACTCTTACAAAAATAAAACAAAAACAAAAAACTAAACAGGGTTCTTTGTGTAACCCTGGCTGTCCTGTCCTGAAATTCAGAGATCTGCCAGCCTCTGACTCTCCAGTGCTGAGATTAAAGGTGTGCATCACTATGCCTAGCACCTATGTAACTCTTGCTGGCCTCAAATTTACATTCCTATTGCCTCTGCCTCCTGACTGCTGGGATTACAGGCATGTGCCACCATGACTGGCAATCTAAGTATCTTCTGGTCCTGAACATGGTAGGTATACAGTATCACTGATGCTTAAGAAAAAAGCCTTTTTTTTCATACTAATATGTGCTTTAGAGAATATTTAATAGATGCTCTTATGTAATATTAATTACATATTAATTCTTCTAGGAACTAAACTAAAATAGTCAAAGACCTCCTGGTAAGCAATAAGAAGACAAGAAACTGGGGAGAAAATCAGGTAAATACGTAAAGCAATTGCAGAAGGGAACTCTAAAAAAGATGAGTATGTATGAGATACTCAGCCTCAGTAATGAGAAGCTTACAAAGTTCAATGACCTCACTCCACATCTATCAGCATGGTAAAATTAGAAAGATGAAGGTTGACAAGGATTACTGAGAACTGCTGGAATGAAGTTTCTTATGCACTGCCTATCAGGAGGAAAAAGCAACGTAATGATCTGAGAAAACTGAAATCTGGCTTGCATGTGTCCAATGACCTAGTAATTCTCTAGTTATAATTGTAAGAAATTCGAATAGGGGACTGGAGAGATGGCTCAGCAGTTAAGAGCATTGACTGTTCTTCCGGAGGACCTGAGTTCGATTCCCAGCACTCACATGGCAGCTAACAACTGTCTGTAATTCCAAGATCTGACACCCTTACACAGTTATACATGCAGGCAGAACACCAATTCACATGAAATAAAGATAAATATTAAAACAAAGAAATCCGAATAGGGTCAGAGGGCGTTCAAGATGGCCACAGTGGCCCTGTTTGTGGGGGCAGGAAGGAGACAGCAGGCTCCAAACTCAGGAAAATGTGTGAATGTCAGAGCAATCAGCATGGATTCCTGCAGCAGTCTGTCCATAAAGGTGACTAGCTCCTGCAAAAAGTAGTGAATGAAAAACAACAAGATCCAAATCTAAGTGACATTTATGTAAACATATTCACACTAAAAGCATATAATAAAAATTCTTTAGTTTTTCAAGGGAAAAGATATAATCCAAGTACATATATCAACACATTAGGCTCAGACAGGGGTAAGGGTGAAGGAAAATGGACAAGGGATTTGGAATGAAGGGGAAGGAGACAAAACTGAGAGAGAAAAAATTTGCCTAGACCAGTGATGTTCTGGCATTCCCTGAGAACTCTGGAGCTGGGGGTGGGGTGGGTGGGAAGAAGCTCAGGGAGCATGGAAAGGAAGTGCCATGCTTGGGAGTCATACAACTTGGAGCAGAAACTGAATGCATTGGCTTTGAATGCATCCCTAATGTTTCTTTGTATCTATGTAGGTTAACCAAGGGTACAAGATGTACCAACAAGCGGACCGAAAAATCCCTCCTGACACAGTAATGACCTTAGCACAGCTTCAACTACAGAGCAGAGCTAAGCAAGCACACCTGAGACCAACACTCAGGCAGCTGAAGCAGGACGATCCTGAGACCAAGGCCAACCTGGCCTACACAGCTACACCTTGTCTTAAAAAGATAAGTATGAGCAGGATTGTACTTCTAAGATCTAGGTCAGGGCCAGCGAGATGGCTCAGAGGGGAAAGGAGGAAGAACCTGGCAACCTGAATTCGATCTGGGCCCCACAGGGTCAAAGAGAATTCTTCCATTCATTCTCCAAAGCTGACCTCTAGTCTCTACACATTAGAAGTGGCATATGCCACTCCCCGCAAAAATAGGGTTTTTAAAAAGATCTAATTCAGTACTTTTTAAACTGCCACATGGTAACTGTTTAATGGGTAATAAAACAAATATAACAGGCCTCAAACATTAGGGATAGAGAAGGGGGAAGGTGAGTGAAGAACGCTATATTAAGGGACTTTTTTATGTTTTATTTTTTAAATATTTATTTATTAAGTATACAGTATACAGAAGAGGACACCAGATCTCATCATAGATGGTTGTGAGCCACCATGTGGTTGCTGGGAATTGAACTCAGGACCTCTGGAAGAACAGTCAGTGCTCTTAACCTCTGAGCCATCTCTCCAGCCCCCTATTAAGGGACATTTTATTAACAGCACTCCTTCACAAAATATTTTGAGTTATACAAGCACAAAATAAACTTTTCCCCTGCGGGCTACAGATAAAAACTTTGAAAAATATGTATACTGCCTAAAGTAATTCTATATTGGTGGGTAAAGTAGCCTGAAGGCCTGAGCTCAATCTCCAGGCCCTATGGTAGAAGGAAAGCATCTGGCATATCACTGACTGGTTATTGCATGAGGTAAAGGTCTGAGGAAGAAGGGAGAAGTCCCCTGACCTTCACATACATGCTATGATGTATTTTCACTTGTACCCATACCCACAATAAGTAAACTTAATAAAAAACATTAAAAGGCAATATGTATTCCCTCAAAAAAGAAAAGTATTTCACTCTCCACTTTTTAATTTACAACTGGCATTCAAGACATAAAACTTATAATCTACCGACATACAACTTATAATCTACCACTGTATTATTACAAAAACCTGAACACTACAAAAACATTATTGAAACTTACTACACTGTATTTATTTTTCTTACTTATCTTTTGGAACATGAGAACAAAATGCTAGAGACAAGAACTGACAGGCTCAAGGTTACTAGGCAAGTCAGAAATGGCCTGGACTCTGAGGGGGTCCTAGGGATCCTTGGAACCTACAGATAGAACAGAGCATGTAGGGAGGGCCTGGAAAACTTAATTCTGTTTATGGAGTACAGCTCCACTTCTAAGATACCTTATTTGAAGAAAGAATTTCACCAGGAAAAAAAATTAAAAATGAGGAAGCCCTGAAGGGTTGGAAGGCACAGGGTTGGGGTAGGGAGTGTGCTGCCTCCCAGGACAGGACCAGATAGATCCTGGATGTTATATTATGGTCCAACTCAAAGATGTGATGGAAGCAGGCTGCTGACATGGTTCAGTGGCCAGACCTGATGACCAGTGCTCCATCCCCAGAGCGCACACAGTGAAAAAGGAGAAGACTGACCTGTGACCTGTGACCTGTGACCTGTGACCTCCACAAGTGTCCCAACACACACACACACACACACACACGTGCGCGCGCAAAGAAATCAAAATTTTTAACTATATAAATTAAGCCCCCACCCCCCACTAGCCTAGAGAACTCCCCAAACCTTCAGAGCACAGGAGAGGATGAACTGGGATGTGTATGATGATGTCCCCTGGATGGCAGTGCACGCTGGGTAGGAACAGCTACAAGCATAGAGCAGGTATTTCTAATAATAACAGTCCTGACAGCAGGTGTCTGCAGACTTGCTCAAGCAGTAGGGATGCTTCGGAAGACTGTACCCCCAAATCCCAAAAGCCTGGGGGTTATAACCAGAATGAGCTAGGGCCTCTAGGCCATCTCGCTCTTTTTTGGTTGTAATAGCTAACTATTGGATCGCTCTCCCAAGAACAGGAGCACAGGCCTCAGAGACAGGGCAGGGGCACTCACCTGCAGGGCCAGCTGACAGTCCTCAATCAGGCCCTGCACCAGGTAGTACCTGGCTTCACCCAAAAGCTCCCCGAGCTCTCTGCTACTCTCAGGCAGTGGGACCGATCCATCTCGCAGGTAGTTGAGGATTGTACCAAAGTGGCGGCCACTCCGATCGATCAGCACCCAACCTGGTGGGGTGGAAAAGGGCAAAAGTGGGGGACTGAAGCTAAGGCAATTTTAGAAAATGAATTCCAAAGCCAAAAGAAAATCTAAATACTTATCTGTTTCAAACCTCTGCCGTCCATATCCAAGAACTCTTTCAAACATCCCCAGTGAGTCATACACACATCTGCCATAGAACAACCCCCTCCCAGCCTGCTGGACAGTCAGGAGGCTCTCACACCTGCCACAGAACAACCCCCTCCCAGCCTGCTGGACAGTCAGGAGGCTCTTGCCACAGGCAAGTCTTCTGTTGTTGTTGTTGTTTGTTTTTGAAAACAAGGTTTCTCTGTGAAGCCTTAACTGTCCTGGATTCGCTGTGTAGACCACGCTGGCCTCGAACATGGGTGATCCACCTATCTCTGCCTCCTGAGTGCTAGGATTAAAAGTATGGGTCACCACCACGGTGTCTCTCTGGTGCCCATTGGAAAAGCTGTTTTTAAGGCAGGATCTCACTATGTAGCCCAGACTAACCATGGGAAAATTCTTAGCAAATTACTTCATCAATAAACTTCTCAACCTCTTCTATTAATTTTAACCAATTCACTTAAATGAAAATGTCTACCTCAACCCTCCAGTTCACCGCAATAATTAAAAAAAATGACAACATCATTCAAAGAACTTACTCTGTAATACATGTGATTTTCTTACTGTTCATTCCCACTCAATGTTCTCCCCATCGCCCCCTCCCAAGGGGGTAAGGGTTAACTCTGTAAAATTCATCAGATCCCTTTACCAAAATTTTTCTAGCACTTTTTTTTCTTGGCACTTCATAAATACTTATTAAATAACTGACTTCTTCATCTTCAGGATTTGAAAGCTGAACTTCACCTCCTAAGCGTATGTTTTCATAATCTTTGTTAACCTTTGAGGTTATACTACAACATGTGGGTCCCAAATTTAAAGGCAACACTCCGAGGTTTTCACCTGCCAAGGAGAGCTGCACCCTTCACTGAGGTCCCTGGTAAATCCAAAGCAGCCTTCTCCTTCTATAATCTACATTTAGAGATGATTCCTAGAGAGTGCGAGGACATGTGTTAGGGATAAACACATAAGATCTTTCAGTTCTCCAGGCTGCCTGTTGGGGGTTCTAAGGCAGAGAGGCAAACAAAAGGCTGGCACTAGGAAGAAAGTGGTAAAGGTTGTCTAAGGGGGGGCTGTTCGCAGCAAGGTTGGTTCCTAGGCTTTCTGAACTAAGGGGAGAAGAGATGATAATCGGCACCGGAGTGTTGACAGAGGTTACCGCTGAAAGTAAAGGATTGGGGAAGGAAGGAGACTCTGAATAAGGAAAAGATAAGATGGGCCGGGGGAGCCGCGAACGAACCGGGGGGCTGGAGGCTGCACGTGTACCGGAGACACGCATACCTCCGGCATCTGTGAGCACCTCCACGCGGCCGCTGAACATGGCCTTGAGCATGGTGTCCTGCCCAGTGAGGGTGCGCAGCGTGGTGTAGTGCAGCGAGCCGCCCACGTTCAGCTTCACATACTTGCTGTTCGGGGTCAGGGGCTTCAGACTGTATGAGGGGGAGCCAGGCTCCACAGCCGAGGGCTTAGAGGACTCCAGGCATCCGGCCGCTGCCGCCGCCGCCGGCCCAGAGGCCTCGGCCGACATGCCAGTGAGCGGACTCTGGCGGCAGTCACAGGCTCTCTCGGTGTCTCGGACCGGCTCTCAGAGACCCTGCGACTCCAGCGCGGGCGCCCGACCGCTCGGAGCACACGCCCACTCGCCGCGGCTACTCTGCCGGGTCCACCCTCCGCCCCAACGCGCTCTCTCTCCACCCGGAAGCCGGCGCGGGCAGCTGCGCAGGCGCGGCCAGGCGGGGAGGGGGGAGCGCGGAGGAGGAGGAGCCTCTGGGGCGGGGCCAAGAGCTGGAGCAGGCGCAGTCCGCCGATGGGTGCCATTGCGGTCTGGTGTGCGGGCTTGAGCCGTTCTAGGGGACTCCGGAGGGAAGCTAGCTTGAGAAAGCGCCTGGTCCCTTTGCTCCTTGTGCATGTGGACAGAGAAGAAGACCACAGTCCGTGGACGGTCTCAGCTCGCGGAGCGCTTCTTGAGGTCTGAACGTTGGGCATGGTTTTCCCTACCCCTTGCGTTTGACAAGACTGGTAGGAGCGGTCAACAAAAACCAAAGGAAGTTTCCAGTAAGGCCCCCAGAGGAAGTGGAACTGTTACATCCAGTTTGGAAGACCTAATGGAGGAGGTGATGGTGAAAAGGAGCGTCTGGGATAAAAGTTCCAGGCAGAGAGAAGTATGAATAGGAACCTGAGCCATGTGTGACTGTAATTTTAGCCCCAGAGGCTGAGGCAGGAAGATAGTGAGTTCCAGGCCAGCCTGGGCTACATAGTCGTGCCTGTCTTCAAAACAAAGGGAGAACTACTAGGCAGGCAGAAACATGGAGATTGAAAACACATGTCTGGACAGGCTACTGAATATCTTAGAGCTGTCATGAAACCTACCGTTGAATCCCAAAAGAGCAGTACAGTGCACTGTGGACAAGAGGTTTTTTGTTTTTCAGTATGTTTGGAAGCTGATACTTCAAAGGTTTAAAAGCATAACCTAGGGTTGGAGAGATGGCTCAGCAGTTAAGAGCACTGACTGCTCTTCCAAAGGACCTGGGTTCAATTCTCAGCACCCACATGGCAGCTCACAACTGTCTGTAACTTCAGTTCTGTAGGGGGAAAAAAAAAAAAAAGCGTGTCCTGAAGTCTGGAATGGAGTTTTGCTGGATGGAAAGCCAAAGTCAGAGTTCTAGTTTCTACGCTGTCATTAACCAGGAGATCTGGGCAAAGCCTTTGTCTCTGGGTCTAGATGGCTCTTTTACTGCTTACTATGGGTCCAAACCTAAGTGTTTGCCATGGACAGGGTGAGGTGTGGAGAAGCAAGGTGGGCCTGTTAGAAAGTATTAGAGAGAAGTATGAGGGGACTTCATGTTCTGACAAAAAGGGGTTGCCAGTTCTATTCCCCTTCAAGTGTGGCCATGTAAAAGAAAAAGCAGTCGTGACAGCTGCCTTGCACTGTCTGTCCTTCCTGAAGCCTTGGTGGTCCAAGGAACCAGCCTGGCACCAGCAATGAGGTGGTGGTGTCGTCCAGCTCAGCACAATTTCAGACAAAGTCACACTCTGGTGGATAAAAGGACTATTCCATAATCACATCTGAACACAAAACACATAAATAACCAAACACAACCTTCACCTACAGTGTTTCCGCTGACTCTTTATTGTAGGAGGTATGGGGGTCTTCGTACTCAAAAATAAGCACTATGGCAGCAGTTTTCAACCTTTGGGTCTCGACCCTTTTGAGGTTAAACAACCCATTCACGGGAGTCACCTAAGACCATCAGAAAACACAGATATTTACATTACAATTCATAACATCAGCAAAATTACAGTTGTAATGTAGCAACAAAATTTTATGGTTGGAGGTCATAAAGAACTATGTTAAAGGGTCACAGCATTGGGAAGGCTGAGCCGCACTGCACTAGGGGAACATGGAGCATTAAGCATAGAGTTGTTCCTTGTTGGAGGGAAGGATGCTATACTTGGTATCTGCCTAGAGTGCTGGAAGCGGACGTGTTTACTGGCCTGGTGACCTTGGACCCTGGCTAAATCTATTAGTCTAGATTTTCCTCCAGCCTCCAAGAAAGTTGTAAATTTGTTTTTCTCAGTCAATCTTTAGAACCTCTCTTTATGGACTTTATAGAGTTTCAGTGTAGCCATTCTGATTTGTATTTAGCTGACTTTGTTCCTTTGCTGTGAACATAGGATTGAGTTAGTTATCACTAGAATAAGTTTTCACTAAATTGTGCTGTGCATAAGTATGCCTAAAATAAACTACTGGGGGTCATACTTTCTAAGTTTGAACCAACCCTGGCTACTGAGCCATGCTAAACTGAATCTTGCCTCTGTTGGATGTCTTTCTACAGGACTGTGAATGTCTCCGAGACCCTTACACTTTACAAACATGATTTTAGCTCTGATACACTCCTCCTAGCTTGTAGATAAGACTGAGGAGAGAGGAAGTTGTCCACACATCCCGGGCTAGTTTCAAACTTTATGTATAGTCAAGGTAGACCTTGAGCTACTGTCCCCATCTCCCAAGTGATAAGAAGTACATACGACCACACCCAGCTTAGGTGGTTCTAGAGATCAAATCCAGGGATCTGTACATGCTAGGCAAGCATTCTGCAAACTGAGCTATATCCCTGGCCTACATAATAATTACTAAGATAACCAATAACAATTATTTTTACTTCCTGGGGCTAGAGAAATGGCTCAAAAATAAAACACACTGGGTGCTCTTCGAGTGGAGTAGCATCCAATTTCCAGCATCAACATGGCAGTTCCTAACTGTTTGTAACTCCAGTTCTACGGAATCCAGCTCACACTTCTGGGTGCCTACATGTGGTGCCCAGACACATGGAGGCAAAACACCGTACACATAAAAATTAATTAGTTAAAAAAATAGTTATTTCTTTGCTGGGCAGTGGTGGTGCACACCTTTGATCCCAGCACTTGAGGCAGAGCTAGGCAGATCTCTGTGAGGCCAGCCTGGTCTACAGAGCTAGTTCTAGGACAGCCAGGGCTACACAGAGAAACCCTGACTCACAAAAAAAACCAAAACAAAACAAATATTTTACTTCCTGCAAGTTTATAATTTATAGGAAGTCCTTTCTTTCTTGAGGTCAAATAATAAGCCTCAAACCCTGTAATAAATTTTCTTGAACATGTGATAGACCAAGATGAGTTCCCATGGACCTTCTTTTTTTTTTTTTCTTTTTGTTTTACCGCTTGTACTTATTCCTAAATAATATGATTTGTTCTTAATGATCTTTGTTTACAGGGCATTGTTAAAAACAGAGTCTGCGAACAATAAAAAAAAAAAAAAAAAACAGAGTCTGCATAGAGGCTCAGCTGAAGCCTCACTACCTGGGGGAAGGGCCCTCAGTTTTAGTTATAGTGGATGCAGCTGAAACCTTTTGTGTTTCTCTTTGGGGCACCATTCTTCTCTAGACTAGGATATTAGTTCCTGCTGAATTGAATTTTGATATTTTGTCAGGATCTATAAGCAAAATGTATATTTTATTTTTGGTTTTGCCTCTTGGAACAAGGTCTCCCTTTTGGTTTTGCCTCTTGGAATAACGTCTCCCTAAGCCTTTTGGGTTTTATCAGACCTTTCCTAGGTGAGATTATCTTCTGGGCTTCTATGCCAGTTCCTAATGGCCATCTTCTTGCTGTTCACAGGTAAGGCGTCCAGGTGATGAAGCATCATAAGTGCTTTATCTCTGGTGACTGACTTCTGCTTGTTCCTCAGAGAATTTGAAGGTTGTCCAGACATTGTTGTTTATGCCTGCAACCCCAGGTATTTGGGAGACTGATACAGGCGGATGTAACTGGCTTTCTTGGACAACCAGCTCCCAAATCATGAAAAGGAAACTTATTAATTATGAATGCTTGGCCTTAGTTTAGGCTTATTTCTATCTAGCTTTTTTTTAAAAAACAAACAAACAAACAAACAAACAAAAAGCAAAAAAAAAGAACCTTAAATTAACTCATTTCTATTCATCTGTGGGCTGCCCGAGGCTCATTTACCTCATTTACTGTCCATCTGCTTTCCTGTTTCCTGTGTATCTGGCTGACTAGCCCCTGGCTAGCTGACTACCTGGTTCCCCTTTTCTCTCTGCCCACCAGCTTTGCCTCTCTCTCCTCTGCCTAACTGTTGGCCATTCAGCTTTTTTTTTTTTTTTTTAAACTTTATTTATTTATTTATTTGCCTTGGTGTTTGCCTGGAACTGGAACTACAGACAGTTGTTAGCTGGCACGTGGTGCTGGGAATCGAACCCGGATCCTCTGGAAGAGCAGACAGTGCTCTTAACCGATGAGCCATCTCTCCAGCCCAGGCCATTCAGCTTTTTATGAGACTAATGAAGTGCCTCAGGCAGGCAAGCTGAAACAGTAACACATCTTTACATACTTAAACATTTATCCTGAAACACAAATAAATGTAACATATCTTTACATAGTTAAACAAATATTCTATTCCATAACAGGGAGGTCTCAAACTCAAGGCCTGCTGGGGCTATACATAGTAAACTCAAGGCCAACCTGGTCAACTTTTAGAGACTTTGTCTCAAAAATAAAAATACAGGTGTCCTTCAGTATTATAACACTTGATTAGAATATTCAAGGCCATGAGTTCAATCCCTAGTACTGCAAAAAGTTGGGTGCCACCTGTAGTGGGAACAGACAGCTAGATAACAACTCAGAAAGACAGAGAGAGAGAGAGAGAGGGAGGGAGGGAAGGAGGGAGGGAGGGAGAGAGGCAGCTAGCATATAAAGCATCTAATTAGGGATGTACTAACAGTTTCAGAGGTTTAGTCCTTTATCATCATGGTGGGGAGCAGGTGTCTGGCAGGCTCACAGGCTGAATGGTGCTGCAGAAATAGCTGAGAATTCTACATTCCAATCCACTGGCAGCAGCCAGAGACACCTCAAAGTCCATTCCCAGTGACACACCTCCTCTAACAAGACCACATTCCTACTCCTTTCCAAACAGTTCGTTAACTGGGGACTAAACATCCAAATATATGAGCTTATTGGGACTATTTTTATTCAAACTGCCATATATATTACATAATTTTTATTTTGCATGCATGCAGTACCTTAGAAGGCCAGAAGAGGGCATCAGATCTCCTAGACCTGGGGTTACAGACTGCCATGTGGATTCTGGGACTTGAACCTGAGTCCTCTGGAAGAGTGCTCTTAACTACTGAGCCATTTCTCCAGCCTCTTTTTTTTCAGACATATTTTTCCATCAACTAAGTGTTATTGAGTTAAGTTCTACAACCATATCAACAGGCTGTACAATTGACAGTATTTCTCTTTGTTTTGTTTTTTGAGACAGGATTTCTCTCCTCTGGCTGCCATAGAATTTACTCTGTAGACCAGGCTGGCCTCAAACTCCCAGAGATCTGCTTGCCTCTGCCTCCCAGGTGCTGAGATTACAGGTGTGTTCCACTACACCTGACAAGAATATATTCTTAGGCCAGGTTTTGCTTTGTTTTATTTTGTTTGTGTAGCTTTGCTCAAACCACTATTTCAAACCTTAAGGAATTCTTAGTTTTGTCTTGTATCTCTGCATACCCACCCATTTCATTTTGCCTACTCAGAATCAGGTATTTTGTTTTGTTTATTTTTGTTTTGTTTTGTTTTTCTGACCATGATTCTGAGTCTTTAGCCAGATCATGGCAATGCAAGATTGGACACCATCATCTTTATGGGACCTTATCTCACATGACAGTGGCTGCTCCTTTATGCTGCTGGTTTCTTCTCTTTCTTCCTTTGTACTCTAAGTCTCACATGTGCTAGGCAAGGGCTCTACCTTTGGGCTAAAGCCCCACTTTATACTGTTCATTTTGGCACAGGCTCAGGTTGTTCTTGGACTCACTCTCAGCAGATGGTGAACGTTTGGTTCTCCTGTCTCATCCTCCTAAGAAGCTGGGATGTCAGACCTCTGCATCAAGTGTTTCTGCACACCTGTCACATGAATATTAACTCGTATCCTATATATAATCTCTATAACTATAACATATATAATTTCTGTAACTGCAAATTTTATTCAGCAGCAATTTGGAATTTCAGTGATCACTTGGGAGAACTTTTGATAAGAACAAGATAATTTGTTTGAGAGACACCCCAAAATCAAAAAGGGAAGGATGTCAGGTGATTGTCTTCATTCTCAGAAGCACAGATACTTTAACACAGTCAAATTTTCATTCGAACATTAATGAATACTGACTTCTTTTGTGTTTGCATTTTGATTTTTGAGACAGGGTTTTGTGTAACCAGGCTAGCTTTGAACTTAGCATGTGGCCAACAGTAACCTTGGCTTCCTGATGTCTGCTTCTGCTTGACAAGTGCTGGGGTTGTAGGCCTGCAGCACTGTGCCTGGCATAACAGTGCCTTTTTAGTCTGTGTCTTCATTAAACGTTAAGTATCTAGTTTATCTAGTTACTGTTTGGTTTGACTTTGTGGGGCTAGGGATAGAATCCTGGCTCTTACACATGCTAAGCAGAACCACCCACAGTGGGCAGAGACTGACTTAGCATGTACAAGACCCTATGTTCTAGCTCCAGCATAACAAAAATAAAAATTGTCATCATATGATTATATATTGTAATAATGCAATGTCACTCTGTGTATTAAAATTTGGGGGTTTTGTTTTGAGGGATTTTTTTTAACATTCAAATTGGTTTTCTCTCCTTAAAAAAGGATGATGGTGGGGCTGGAGAGATGGCTCAGTGGTTAAGAGCACCGTCTGCTCTTCCAGAGGACCCGGGTTCGATTCCCAGCACCCACATGGCAGCTAACAACTGTCTGTAGTTCCAGTTCCAGGCAAAACACCAAGGCAAATAAATAATAAAATAAATAAAGTTAAAAAAAAAGAGGGCTAAAAAGTGTCCAATTATATATGACTACTCAAGGGAAACCTAGTCCAATTAAATAGTCAAAAATGTCTAAAGGAAATAAAACATTATTAAAATGTGAATGTGTCCATTGTGGGTCCTATAATAGCTTTTGTTATTCTAGCTACAAGATAAGAAACGCCTACCCTGTTGATGGGGGAAAAAATAGTTCTCAGAATTGTCTAGTTATTTCAGTTTTATTTTATTTATTTATTTTTTAAAGCCAGCTGGCTTGGAGCTTGCTGTATAGACCAGGCTAGCCTTGAACTTGAAGTAATCCTCTGTCTTTTTTTTTTTTTTTTTTCCATGTGCTAGGATTTCAGATGCATAGCACTATGTCTGGCAAAAGATTTTTTTTTTAATTTAAATCACACATAAAAATAATGTCTGTACAATATATTTATTTATATACTATTAAAGTTACTTTCTATTCTTTAAACCTCAATTTTTGTATTTATCTTATTTATTAAGTAAACTATGAGTGTATCCTTCAGAGTTAGAAAATCTTCAAGGCAAAAAGTGTATGTCTAGGTCTGTGTGTGTGTCTGGGGAGAGTCTTATTCTGTAGCACTGGTTGGTGGATCACAGACCCACCTGTCTCTCAAGTGCTGGGATTAAAGGCATTCAGGAAACAATCAGCCTTCAAGGACCTGTGACTCTTCATGAATGGATTAAGGGGTAGGTTTGTGAGCAATGGTGAATTTGGCCCCTTCCTCCCTCTCATGCCCTCCTACCACGGGATGATAGAAGGATGAGTCCTATCCCAAATGTCAGCCCTTGAGATTGTATTTCCCCTCCTCAAGAACAGTGAGAAATAGATCTCTTTTCATTGTAAATTACCTAGTGTTGAATGCTTGTAAAGCAACAGAAATGGATTAAGACACATAGCTTTCACATATTGCTTACATTAAATGTATATAGTCATATGCTATTAAAAGAATAATAATGCATGTCATTTTTTTGTTTGAGGCAAATGTGTATATGTGTGTCCTATGGTATGTTTGTATGTATGTGTATTCACATGTGTGGGTACAGAAGTATGTGTGAATGAAGGCCAGAAGTTGACATCTGATACTTTTGTTAATTACTGTCTATTTTATTGAGGCCAGGTTTCTTGTTTTGTTTTGTGTATATGTATACATGTTTGTGCATGGACATATGCATATTCTTTGGTGCTGGGGATATAGACAGTGAGAGAATGTGTGTGTAGTGTGCAGAAGCCCTGAGGTTCAATCCTCAAAACTGGAAAAGGAAAAAATAGGAAATCTGAATAAACATATCCAACAAAGAAAAGCCCTGGAGTTAATGTCTTCATTGGTAAATTCTACCATCTTTTTTCAAACTTAAAAAAAAAATTATTAAGGGAGTGGGAGGTACTCAGTAGTAGTCTTGCCAAGTATGCGTGAGACCCAGATTTTAATCTCCAGCACCACACAAAATAAAAACGTAGACAGGCCATGGTGGCATGTGACTTCAGTGCTGGGGGCAGAGGTACGGAGGAGGGTCACTACAAGTCTGAGGCCAGCCTGGGCTACACAGTAAAACTCTGTCTAAAACAACAACAACAAAGACAACAAAAATCTGTAACATTGAACTTTCTAACTCATTCTATATGTCCAGCCTCACCCTGATAACAAGGTCAAAGACACTGTAAGTAAAGAAGACCATAGGTAAATATCTCCTGTGGCATCAATGCAAGAGTCGTCAAAGATACGTTTAACCACACATAGTACAAGGTTTATAGTCATGGCCCAACAGAGTTCCCTACTGGATGGCAAAGATATTTACACATTCAGAAGTCAAGCACAGAGATACTGCATGAAGAGAAAATGCTGCACCACTATCCCAAATGATAGAGAAAAACCTATAACAAAATCCTGCATCTTTTCATCACAAGAACACTAAACAAGCTAGCAAACCATCTCAATTTAAAAGCCAGGGAAAAGAATCCCACAGCAAACATAACATCCCTGGTGAAAGGTTAGAAAAGTTCTCCTTTAGAATTAAAAATAAGACCAGAATTCTCACTCTCACCTCTGCTGTTTGAAACAATCCTGGAAATTCTAGTGGGAGTAATTATGCAAGAAAAAGAAGAAAGAAAGAAAGAAAGAAAGAAAGAAAGAAAGAAAGAAAGAAAGAAAGAAAGAAAGAAAGAAAGAAGGGAGGGAAGGAGGAAGGAAAAAAGGAAGGAAGGGAGGGAGGGAGGAAAGAAACAGCAGCAGATGCAAAAGGTATCCAAATTTGAGAGCACTGTGCTGTGCCAGTGGACTGTTTGGTTCCAAGCACCAAGTCAGGCAGCTGACACCTAGTGGCCTGTAACTCCAGCTGTGTGTGGGGTCCTGATGTCTTCCTCTGGCGTGATACACAGACATACATGCAGGAAAAACACCTAGGCACAATAAATCAAATTAAAGCAGCAGTTGGGCTTGTAGCTCAGCTGCAGAGGGCTTGCTTAATAGAAGACTCTGGATCAGATTCCTAGAGCTCTAAGAACTTCATGTTGACCCTTGGGTTTGTGATTTCCAAACAAATAAGACAGGTAACTTTCTTTCTACTGAGGACAAAGGGAAAACATTATTCTTTGGTACACTTTTTCATGTTCTTCTTCCTTATATTGCCTAGTATTATCATTTTAAATTTTTATTTTAAGCTAAAATATTTTATGTGTTTAGGTGTTTCAGAAAAGGACATAGGTTCCCCATACAGACTGTTGTGAGCTGCTATGTGTATGCTGAGAATCAAACCCAGGTCCTTTAGAAGAGCAGACAGTGCTCCTAACCTCTGAGCTATCTCCTCGATCTCCTAGTGGTAGCTTTAATACTAAGATCCCCCACCCACCACATGCATATTCATTCATGTGTGTATCTGTATCTGTGTGCATGAGTGCACGTGCCCATATGTGCACATGTTGAAGCCAGAGGTTCATCTTTTTTTGAGATAGTGTGTGTATTAGTCAGGGCTCTCTAGAGTCACAAAACTTATAGTGTGTGTGTGTATTCCCATATATACATGGGATGACTTCTAGGCTGAGTTCAACAATCAACAATGACTAACTGTGAATCTCATAGTTGCTCAGTCCCATGAGGCTGTGTGTCTGGGGATTGTATCCAGGTTGGTGCTTTTTTTTTTTTTTTTTTTTTTTTTTTTTTTTTTTTTTTTTTTTTTTTTTTTTTTTTTTTTTTTTTTTTTTTTCCTCTCTTATGTTCTTTTGCTGCTCAAGACAAAAACATAAACAAACAAACAAAAAGATGTGCTGGCTTGTTTTATGTCAACTTGACTCACAGACTGGAGTTATCTAAAAAGAGGGAACCTCAATGGAGAAAATGCTTTCATAAGATCCAGCTGCAGGGCTGGAGAGATGGCTCAGCAGTTTAGAGCACTGGCTGTTCTTTCCAGTGGACCCAAGTTCAATTCCCAGTAACCATGTGGTGGCTCACAACCATCTATAATGAGATCTGGTGCCTTCTGCTGGCCTGTAGGCATACTAGTAGGCAGAACACTGTATATGCAATAAAAAAAAAAATCTTAGAGGGGGAAGAGAGAGAGAGAGAAAGAGAAAGCAGGCATTTTCTTAATTAGTGATCTAAGAGGAGGCTATTGTGGGTGGTGTCATTTCCGGCCTGGTAGTTCTGGGTTCTAGAAGAAAGCAGATTAAGAAAGCATTGGGGGTCTGGAGAGATGGCTCAGCGGTTAAGAGCGCCGTCTGTTCTTCCAGAGGACCCGGGTTCGATTCCCAGCACCCACGTGGCAGCTAACAACTGTCTGTAGTTCCAGTTCCAGGCAAACACCAAGGCAAATAAATAAAGTTTAAAAAAAAAAAAAAAAGAAAGAAAGAAAGCATTGGGGAGAAGCCAGTAAGCAGCATCCCTCCATGGCCTCTGCATCAGCTCCTGCCTCCTGGTCCTACCCTGTTTGAGTTTGTCCTGACTCAAACAGTGATGAACAAGTATAAGCCAAATAAACCCTTTCTTCTCCAACTTGCTTTTTGGTTCCAGAAATAGAAACCCTAACTGGTGTAGAATTAAATTCTCTGAATTTAATACAGTGCTGGCTCTGCTGCCTTTCCCTCACCACTCAATCCTGCAGATAAACACTAACAGCCCCAAATGCTTCCGGAGGTAGAGCCCTCCATAAGTCCTTCTTATGTTTTCTTTACACATTTAATTCCAAGCTTTGGTCTTGTATAAATTGGACTTGAGCAAAAATGCTTCTGCTGAGATCATTATAACCCTATTTATATGATCTAGTCTGGACTGGGCTTGGCAATGTTCACTTTTAATTCCAGTACTTGTGGGATGGAGGCAGGTGGATCTCTGAGTTCAAGGCTAGAGAGAGTTCCAGGACAGACAGGGCTACAAAGAACCGATCTCCAAAAAAATAAGTAAGCAAAACCTCACTTGTCAGGAATGGGAGCTAATGTAGGATCTGGGCTCTCCCTGCTAGCTCTGTTCCCAGTGGCTCCCATCTTGTTCTGTCCCCATCCCTCCACATACACCTGCCAATGCTCGCACACAGGTTCTTGCAATGTAAGCCAAGGTCTCACTGTGTAGACAAGTCTGGCCTGGAGCTGAGAGATCTGCTTGCCTCTGTCTCCCAAGTGCTGGGATTAAAAGCATGTGCCACCACCTCCTGGCCCAGTTTAGCCTCTTAAAGGCTAGGATTATGGGTGTATGATACCAAGCCTGACTTCTAAGTTCCCATGTGGGAATGATGTAACCAATCACTGAATTTGTCCACTTCGGGAGATGAGACCTGCTCATGCTTTTTTGAGGAGTGACACCTAGACCCCCACCCAATGGAACTTAAGCCCTACTTGGTCCTACTTGTCGGCAAACACCAGGCTCTTCTCTTTCCTGTGTCATATGGACATGTACCTTTGTGGTGGTCATAAGAATCTTTGTAATGATCTCTTCTCCAGTGGGTCATGTTCTCATGAAAATGATAACCATAAATCTTTAAAATGAGGCAAGAGGCCTGATCTGATAGAAAGTGTTCAGAGAGGGAAGTACAGACTGGACAGAGAGGTCGCAGCCTCCAAAGAGAATAATTACTACACTTATGGCTGGTGTTTTGCGCTCAGTATTTCAGAGTCCTCCAGGCAGACAGCAGACTGTGAAAAAAGGTGTGGAATCTCTTATTGGTACAGATTGGATTCGTCACAAATTTACCAGATCAAGGATTCCAGATGAAGTATTTCAGCCTAAACCTGAAGATCATGAAAAATATGGTGGGGACCCCGAGCACCCTCATAAACTGCATGTTGTTACCAGAATAAAAAGTACAAAAAGGCGTCCATACTGGGAAAAAGAGACCATCAAGATGCTTGGACTACAGAAGGCACATACCCCACAAATTCACAAGAACATCCCTTCAGTGAACGCAAAATTGAAAGTGGTGAAACACTTGATTCGAATCCAGCCCCTGAAGCTGCCACAAGGACTTCCCACAGAAGAGACCATGTCTAGCACGTGCCTCAAGAGCACCGGGGAGTTGGTAGTACAGTGGAATCTGAAGCCTGTGGAGCAGGAAACAAAGCCCTGATGCCACACAGCTGCAGATTACAGATTGAAGTTACTTAGGAAATGGTTCTTATTAAAGTGTTTCAGTCCAGTCGTTTCCACTGAACAGCTGCTGTGATTCTTCCTCAAGATAAAGACTTTGAGAGTTCTGTGTAAAAAAAAAAAAAAAAAAAAAAGAAAGTGTTCAGATACCAGTCAGGCAGTGTTGGTAAACATCTTTAATCCCAGCACTCAGGAGGCAGAGGCAGGTGGATCTCTGTGAGTTCAAGGCCAGCCTGGTCTACAGAGTTCATTCCAGGAGAGCCAGAGCTACACAGAGACACCCCATCTCAAAAAACAAAAACAGAGCTACTTGAGCATAAAATTATCCCTGCTTCCTGATAGCCCCCAAGCAGAGCAAGACCCTGTCCAAATCTCTCCTAGAAAGCAAATGCAAGTAAGTTCTATGATGAGTCATTCCCTTGATGTCTGCTGCACCTTACATTAAGACATTAAGGATGTCTGCTCCTTCCTTCCTTAAATTGTGTGCTGAGGACTAATGCTCTTGTACACTGTAAAGATTTGTCACTTGAACTGGTTTAACAAAATGCTGATTGGCCAGTAGCCAGGCAGGAAGTATAGGCAAGGTGACCAGTCTAAGAGAATTCTGGGACGAGAAAAAGCAGAGACAAAGTTGTCAGCCAGACTCAGAGGAAGCAAGATGAGAATGCTGGACTGAACAAAGATACCAAGCCAGTGGCTAAACACAGATAAGAATTAAGGGCTAATTTAAAGGTAAGGGCTAGTTAGTAATAAGCTTGAGCTACTGGCTAAGCATTTATAAGTAACATTAAGCCTCTGAGACAATTATTTGGGAAGCAGCTGCTGGGTATTTGGGAGTTGTTGGTGGGACAGAAACTTCCAACTACAATTGTGTGCTGTCCTTTTTCAGGAGTCAGAGCCACTACTTCCACTGTTCAGTGTTTGGTGCATTCCACATGGCCCTCCACAAGATACATTACCAGTGGAAACTGGAATGTTGTTCTTTAGTGAATCATACTGATTTCTGTTTGTTTGTTTTGTTATTTATTGAGACCAGGTCTCATATATAGCCCAGGCTAGCCTCAAACTAACTATGTAGATGAAGATGGCTTTGAAATAATTCTTCTCTCTTCCTCCCTCCCTCCCCCCTACCCTGTGTGTGTGTGTGTGTGTGTGTGTGTGTGTGTGTGTGTGTATGTGTGAAGGTCTAAGGATCAAACATTATTAGGTATTAGTTTTCTCCTGTCAGCACATGAGTCACAGGGTTTGAACCTGGGTCATCAGCCTTGACAATTGATCCGTCTCACTGGCCCAAAATACTGATTTTTTTAAAAACTTAGTCCAAAACATTTTTTTGAGTCAGGGTCTCACTATATCCCTGGCTAGCTTGGAATACATTATGTAGTCTGAGAACTCATAATAGTCTACCTGACTCCCTGGTGCTAGGATTAAAGGTGTTCAGCACTGTACCTGCCTCCCCAAACAAATTTTTAATTACTATAACCAAAATGAGTTAGCTCTGACCCCTGGCTATCACTATACGGTCTTTCAGTTGATGGTCCTCTACCCATATGTGGAGATTTTAATGTTTTGATGGAGAGCTCAATCAGAGCTTCCACGTACCTAGTGAACCAGGGCTCGATCTCATTCTTCCATGTGTATATTTTATTCAATGTTCTTTCTGACAGTGATTCCAAACTCTCTGAACTCTATTTAAGCTAGGCCATATGCAGGAGTTCCTGCTGTGCGTTTGACTATAAATGAGGTCGGATTCCTATTTTACAGAAACCACTGGTGTATACCCATTCCCTTCTCACCGCTGTGAGCCCGTAGCCATGGGAACTGCAGTCAAGTACACAGTAACACCTCCATGAATAAACCCTTAGGGAACAAGGTTCATTTTAATACAGCTGGCCTGACCACAGAGGAATCTGGGGGACTTTCCAGACTTGGCAGCATTGTGCCGCCTCTGGAGGAGGAGAGACTGGAGCTATCTCAGGTATGGGCTTCTTATTGGGGACTGGGCCTTGGGCCAGGCATATAGGGGGAGTTTTTGAGGGCTAGCTTTTCCTGAGGAGAGAGCAGTAGAGAGACTTTGTGTACCAAGTCCCTGGTGTTTAAGATCTCTGCTGCTCTGCGGAGTCTAAAAGCAATTGTACCATCACCAAGAGTATTGGCTGGGAAACCCTTATGGGGATCATCCAGCCAGGAGCAAAGACACCAGTTCTTCTCTGTTGTTTTTGGGGCTGAGTTGAATCCAGGGCCTTGCCTCTGCTAGGCAAGTGCTCCACAGTAAGAACATCTCTAGTTCTGTAATTACTGCTTAGGCCTGTGTAGTAGGAAGGAACAGAAAGGCTTCAGGCTGGGTAATGGCTTTTCTGCATCCCTGAGGACCTCTCTCCTTTACTCTGGTTTCCCAACACTCCTTGAACTTGGCCTTCCGTGAGCACCTGAGGTGAGTCTTGCCTTCCCATCCTTCTGTTCTATGAGCCCAGCCTAACACCACAGCTTCTTTAGGTCTGGGGATAGTCCTGACTCAAGTTAGCCTGAAGGTACCTGAGAGCATCTTCCCATGCCCACAGTACCAGGTGGGGTTTTGCTGGAGAAGAAAGAGCCTAGAACCACTGTTTGGGGGGTGGGGAGAGGATCTTCAGCAGCTTGTTTGCTTGTTTGTTTGGAAAAACAAGTCACGTGGCCAGGCTGGCCTCCAGCCTCATATATAGCTGAGGATAAGGCTGATCCTCCTGCTTCTGCCCCTCAAGTATTAGAATTACAGGCCTATACCTCCACACCTAGAAAATCACATGTCTATGTATTGCAGTGCTAGGGACTGAACTCAGGGCCTGTTCATGCCGGGCAAGCATTTTCCACTGATGAAGTCTTCAACCCTCCATGTGGCTCTTAACACTTCTAATCAAGTTTCTCTGAACATAGTACACTGGACCATGGCCATATGTCCAGGAAGAAGATTGAGGTCACACTCCAGGTCTCCAGCTCCAGTTTTGCCCCGCCCCCACCCCCACTGCCAGTTCACTTGGGTTCCCAGCATACCCTGGCCAAGATGCCCATTTTGAAAAAAGAAAATTGCCAAGAAAAGCAAGCAAACATAAATATACAGTCCCTGCCCCATGCCAGCCATACAGAGATATGAGGGAGAGAAAGAGGAGATTCAAAGGCTACTGCAAACATTTGACAGTTTTATGTTAACCAGTTGTAGCATAAAGAGGGCTGAACTCTTTGTCCAGAGGAACAGTTTGAAGGATTCTTTCATTATCTCATTACTATCTCTTTTCTGTCTGTGAAGTGCTGGGATTGAACTCACGGCCCCACATATTAAACTTACACCACTCATCTATGAAGACCTGCCAGTTGTTGAGAAATTTAGTCTATTTTGAGATTCAACAGAACCAGAGCACTCTAGACAATACTGCAAAGATTTTTTTGGGGGGGGCGGGGGGGCTGGGCTATTCTGAAGCTTTTATTCCAAGATAGCTCAGAATTCAAAAGCAGGGACAGAAAAACAAAAACAAAAAACCCTGCAGAGTATCTCTCATCTCTTTCCCCAGACGTGCTCAGGATACAGAAGGTGTCAAAGTGGGCTGTTTGCATAACGCCCTTGAGGGCCCTAAACTGCGTTCTGCATTCCTTTCCTTCAGGGATGCATTCCTCCCAGGGGAGTTCACACAGCAGTTGTAGAAAAGTGCAGGCTACACTTTGCCACATCTTCAGAGTCACTCTTCTCTTGCTTAGTGTTATTTTGTTTCTGAGACAGAATCTCACTTTGTAGCCCTACCTGGCCTGGAATTACTGTGTAAACCAGGCTGGCCTCAAACGGCTGGGTTAAATCCTCTGGTGGGATTAAAGGTGTGTACCACCATGCCTGGCCTCTTTTATTGCTTAAAAATTTTTAGTAATGATTGGAAATATTTAAAAAAGAAGAATATTCAGTGTTCAATAAGGTCTTCCCCTACTTTCTATCCTAATAGTCCATATATCCTCTCCACAGGCAACCACTGATCAGAATGTCTCTTTCTAAGACATCCTACACATACATAAGTATCTTCTTATATTTATTCTCCTTTTTATTCAACACAAATGCTGGCATACTTTATATGTTTCTTTATGCTGTATTGATTTCACTTGCTGTGTCTCAGGCTTATTATTTGAATATGCAGATATGTCTCATCCTATTTAGTGGCTGCATGGTGCTCTATTGTGGACATACCATGGTTTACTGAAGGCCTCACTGACAGACCAACTAGGCTGTTTCAGGCCTGTTAGAAACAGGGCTACAATAAAGATCTTTGTCATACTCCTGACAGTGGGTGAGTTTGCCAGAGAAACTCCTAAGGGTAGGAGATGCCTCTCAGGGGAAAATGCTGGTCTACATGTGCAGACCTGGGCTTCTGTCTCCAGCTAAAAAGAAAAAGATAAACTCCTAAAAGGAGAATTAAAGGTTACATTAAGCTTCAGTGATTGTCAACCTGTCCTTAAGAAAGCATCTGTTCCTTACACAGTTATACATGCAGGCAAAACATCAATTCACATAAGATAATAAAAATAAATAATTTCTTTTTTAAAAAAAGAAAGCATCTATCAAGGTTATGAGTGGATTGTTCCATCTGCCACAATACCAGGATGAATGGGTTTCCCCATTCACATTAACCCTTACCACCACATATTTCCAAGCTTTTGACCTCAATGTGGTTTGGGGTCCCCCTCCCCATCAAATGATGCACACCTTTAATTCCAGGACTCAGGAAGCAGAGGCAGGCAGATCTCTGTGCATTTCAGGTTAGCCAGAGCTACAGAGTGAAACCTTGTCTCACGTGCCTTCCCCAATTTATTATGTGTCAGACAATAGGTTAGAAATATCAATGTAGGGGCTGGAGAGATGACTCAGCAGTAAAGAGCACTGACTGTTCTTCCAGAGGACCTCAGTTCAATTCCCAGCATCCACATGGCAGCTAACAACTGTCTGTAAATCCAAGATCTAACACCCTTACACAGTTATACATGCAGGCAAAACACATAAAATAAAAATAAATATTAAAAAAAGAAATATCAATGTTGAAATGAAGCAGACCGATCCTGACTGTCACTCTCTGTCTTTTTTATTTTTCTACTTATTGTTACTTTGTATGTATGTATGGTGTGGGTGGGTGGATGAGTTCACATGCCACAGTGTATGTGTGTAAACACATGCAAAGTAAGTAAAATGTTTTAAAAAATTCATGATATGATAAGCTTCAAAGCTCTGTTTGACATCCACATGGAGACGTCAGGTAGCTGTGGAATCTGTAAGGCTGGTCTTTGAGAAGAACAAAATCAGCACGAGAAAAATAAGGAGGAGCTTGCCAGGCATGAGCAATCGATAGATGTGCACAGGTAAAACCACACTTATGCTTGGGGAATTAGTGTTGTGCTCTCAGTCAGGCTCAAAGCCAAGGAGGATGCAGAGTTCAGGCTCCTGCAGAGGGGGAGGAAGAGGACCCCTGGAACCTGTGGGAGTTCATGTGACAAGCACCCTTGCCTTGAGAGCAGCAGGTGCTGAGTGACCAGGGTTAAAATGATCTTCCTAGGTGTGAGAGAAGAGATTCAAGGAAAGAAGTCTGAGATGGTTTCAGCTATCCAATCACAGATGCTGAACCCTGGCACCGTGGTATACACTCATAATCCTAGAGACTGCGGCTGGAGAAGCACAAGTTCGAGACTAGCTGAGCATGGTCTGAATGTCTGGAATGTGGAAGGCAGAGGATAAGGAAGTCAAAACTATCTTCAGCTATGTAGCAAATTCAAGGCCAGCCTAGGTAACAAGAGACTGGCTCTCCAAGAAAGATGGAGGAAGAGGAAGATTATTCCTTATGGAAGTTGAGGACCAGCCTGAATATATAGTAAGATCAGTCTCAGCAGGTAGATAGACAGACAGACAGGCAGGCAGGCAGGCAGACAGACAGATACAGGTAAATAGAGATAAATAGATAGATATAGATGATAGATAGATGCTAGGTAGGTAGGAGATAAAAACTGGAAAGCACAAAGGTAAGAGAAATAGAGGATAAAGTTTGGAGAAATATCTGTGAGACGAAGTTTTGGGGACAGATTCCATCCAAGAGGCTGAGAGAGGAAGCAGTAAGGGTGAGCCCTAGCCTGTGGCTGTACATGTCATGCAAGGAGGGAGCAGGCGGACAGAGGGGAGCAAGATGCACGATGTGGCACAGCAGCACTTGTGCTGAGTCTTGCTCTCAGCGTCTGAGCTACAGATGCTGGTGGAGCTGCCACAGTGTCTGGAAACTGGATATGTTCCCAAAGGTTCATGCTTGCAGGCCTGGAGTGCTTAGCATTAGACATCAGGGCATAGTTAAAACCATGGGTACAGGTACCTGAGTAAAGAACCCACATAAAGGAATCGGATTTCTCCTTGTCATCCCCAAGCCCTTCTGGTGCTGCCCCATGAGGAATCTTGACTCATCCGCTGTCATAACTCCGCAGTGATGACCCCGGACTTCCCCCACCACAGTGTCTCTGTCATCTAAGAGTTGGTCTTAATTACTTTTCTCTCTCATACTTTGGTCCCCTTTAGCCCACTTTTCATATTACAACTAGAGTGGTTTTGTTTAAGATAAGGCTCCATGCAGCCCAGGCTAGCCTCAGACTCACTGTTGCTGAGACTGGCCTTCAATACCTAATCTTTTTGCCTCTGTTTCCCAAATGCTGGGCTGACATGTGTGCGCCACCAAAATTGCCGCTAGAGTATCTTTTTTTTTTTTTTTTTTTAAGACAAGAATTTTACTGTGTAAGTTCAGGCTGGCTTCAAACTCAAAAATCCTCAAATTCTGCGAAATTCTGTGCACACCTAGATGTCTTTGTTTGTTTGTTTGTTTTGTTTTTGGAGACAGGCTTTCTCTATGTAGCCTTGGCTGTCTTGGAACTTGCTCTGTAGACCAGGCTGGCTTTAAACTCACAGAGATTCACCTGCCTCTGCCTCCCCGGTGCTAGAATTAAAGGCATGCACCACCACACAACTCTGGGCATACCTTTTTTTAAATGTGGAACTGGGCTGAGATATCTCAACAGGTGAAATACTTGCTGATCCCCAGCATCCTCCGGAAAAGCTGGGAATAGCCAGCAAGGCATGTTGGACCACACTCAGCAGGTAGATTTCCAATAGCTTAAGGTAAACACAGGGAGTTCTTGGCCCACCAGAAATACATGTGGAAACTCTGTCTCAAACAAAACAAAAAAGCTCATGTTGAGGAGACAGAGGCAGGAAGATCCCTGGAGCTCACTAGCCAGTCAGTCTGGCCTAATCAGTGAGTTCTGGGTTCAGTGTTCAATGAGAAACCCTGTCTCAGAAGATAAGACAGAGTGTAACTGAAAAAAGCCCAATGATGCTGTCCTTTGGACTTAACAATCATGTATACACACACACACATACACGTATATATACACACATATATGTATATATATACACACATATATCACTGTACATATGTATGCATACAAACAAACACACATACCCCCCCACACACACACCACACAAATTTAAAAGCATACCTTAGGTTATTTTTTCTCTTTTTTCCTTTTGAGATAGGATCTCATATAGCCCAGATTTTGCCTAAAGTTCACCATACAGTTGAAGATGACCTTGAACTCTTGATTTTCTCCTTTCTCCTCCCAAATTCTGAAACTACAGACATGCCTAGCCCCATTTTCCTGTTAAGGAAAAAAAAAAAAATCCTTGTTGGAGGCTGAACAGACGGCTCTGCTCTTTCAGAGGACTCACGTGGTGGCTCACAGCCCCTGTAACTCCAATTCCAGGGGATCAGACACCATCTTCTGAACTCTGCGATCACCAAGGGGGCACAGGAACACTTATATGCATAGAGGTAAAACATGCAAAAAATAAAATAAATTTAGTAGAACCTCGATTGACTGTATCGTAACCTGGGGTCTCCACCATGGCTTGTTAGTAGGGTTAGCTGCAGACTAATAACAACCTCTTCTCCAGCTCCAGCCGAGCTCCAGGCACCTGCCTGGCTCACCCCTTTCTGCTTCTGCTTGTGCTGCTTCTGTCTGACTCGGCCTCAGAGACCTTCCTGAGGGTATTCATGGGCTTAGGAATTGGTTCCACCACACAAGGAAACCATCCATGGCTTCTCTATTTAAGGCATTCTGGGAATCCTTATACTCATTTCCCTCAAATACATTTCAAAAAATCTCACGTTAATCCTCTTTCTCAGTGAAAAAGAGGCTTGGTGATGCCTGGAACATTCTCTAACTCATTGCTCATTATAATCCCAGCACCTAGCCGTCTAGAGCTGTTTCATAATTTTTTTTAATATTTATTTTTATTTTATGTGAATTGATGTTCTGCCTGCATGTATAACTGTGTGAGGGTGTCAGATCTTGGAATTACAGACAGTTGCTAGCTGCCATGTGGATGCTGGGAATCAAACTCAGGTCCTCCGGAAGAACAGTCAGTGCTCTTAACCACTGAGTCATCTCTCCAGCCCGTCCCATAAATATTTGTAAAGAGATGAGGGTAGAATATGAGTGAACGAGGCCTAGAGATGCACGAAGGAGCGGGGAAGCCCCATAGCAGACAGAAGGGACCTTGCCTTGGCAGAGGGTGTTCGCAGAGGTCCTTAGCAAGAGCAGCCTAGCCTTGACATCGCTCTTTTAGGAAAAGGATACAGCAGGGAGTGTAGAGGAACGGTGGGAACGGGGTGGGATGGGTGCGGGCACTGGAGGCAGGGATGGGGGTGAGGCAAAGCTGCAGCAGCCCTGACAGGAGCTAGTAAAAGCCTGGAGTGATGCCTGCTAAGGTGTGGTGGGAAGCTCTAAAGCGCCTGGGATGATAGACATGCTGCGTGGGCGAGCGGTAGAGGGCGCAGTTCGGCCGAGAAGGTTCCTGCTTGGGAAACAGGGTGGGTGGAAATACCTGGGGTGGATACAGTTACTGTTCTTTTTTTTTTTTTTCCTTTCTTTTTTCACTTTCTATTTGGTAAGACATACATACAACAAAATTTGCTATTTTAACTATTTTTGAACTTACAGCCCAGCCGAAATCACCACCCCACCTATCTCCAGCAACTACTTCATCTTTTTAAATTGAAGCAACATAAACCCAACCCCAGCAACCACGCTACATTCTACTTTCTGATTCTGGGAGTTGGACTCTTGTGGGTGTCTGGAATAAGTGGGAGCACTGAGTGGTTTTTTGTTTTGTGTGTATGTGTGTATGTGTGTATGTGTGTGTGTGTATATGTATGTGTGTATGTGTGTGTGTATGTGTGTGCGCGTGTGCCTGGCATATCTTACTTAAAATCACAAATCCTCTTTAGGCTCTGGTGGGCCACCTAGCTTCCTTAATTTTATGTATATATGTGTGTATCTGTGTGAATTTACACCACACGTGTGTGGGCAAGAAGAGGTGCCTTCAAAGGCCAAGTGATGCCTCATCTCCTGGAGCTGAAGTTGCAATAAGTTTTACACACACACACACACACACACACACACACACACGCTGGGAACTGAATCCTTGGTCTTCTGGAAGGGCCCTTTAGGTTTATTTCTGACAGGCTCTCTATTTGTAGACCAGGCTAGCCTCATACTCACAAAGAACTGCCTGCCTCTGCTTCCTGACTGCTGGTATTAAAATCATGCCCACCTAGATTTGCCAGCCTCTTAATTGTGCTCATGATTTGCATTTCTTAAATGACTAATTACGTTGAAAACTATTAGCCATTTGTATAAAACTTCTCTTGTTGAGCAATTTATGTTCAGCGTTTGCTTGTTTTAAGTAGAGCCTCTTCCTCTCCTTTCTCCTACCACCTTTTTTTAAAGATTTATTTATTATGTACACAGTGTTCTGTCTGCATGTACACCTGCACGCCAGCAGAGAGCACCAGATGTCATCACAGATGGCTATGAGTCACCATGTGGTTACTGGGAATCGAACTCAAGTCCTCCTGAAGAACAGCTAGTGCTCTTGACCTCTGAGCCATCTCTCCAGCCCTATCCTCCCACTTCTTTTTTTTTTTTTTCTTAAACTTTATTTATTTATTTATTTGCCTTGGTGTTTGCCTGGAACTGGAACTACAGACAGTTGTGAGCTGCCATGTGGGTGCTGGGAATCAAACCCAGGTCCTCTGGAAGAGCAGAGGGTGCTCTTAACCGCTGAGCCATCTCTCCAGCCCTATCCTCCCACTTCTAACCAGCACTATTATTTACTTAAACCTTTAAGGTTTGTCCTTAATCCAAATACAGTTTTCCAGACCAAAGAGCATTGTGGGAGGAGCCAAGATTCTGACATGGTGACTTAAAGGTTGTGCCTCATGAGACTTTTAACAGTGTGGTAATGGAATACATTTGACTTTATAACAAATTTCTAGCCTTTCTGAGACAAGTCAACTGAGATATTCTGATTTCTAGGTTGGTGTGTTTTCCCCATATAAACCAAAGAAGGCCAATAAATGATGAACAACAACAATTCTGGGTTTTGTCACAATCCATGGGGACACGCATTCCATCCCCGTGGTGCCCTTAGCAGAGGTTTTCTCTTCTCTAAATTTGTATCATTATTGCACAAATTCTATTTGGCATATAATGGAAACCTGGAGTAATATACTGGGAAAAGCTGGAATACATGGCTTGGCTCTGTGGTTGACTTTTCTGATACTCCAGACTAATTTTATTGAATATATATCACCACATATCATGTTCTTCCATACAGATCCCTGCTGTTCTCAGGTCCACACACTTGGCAGACCTCCCCCTAAACCCCCAGAGTAATTCCACACACAAGCTTCTACTAAATTGGATTTCCTGAGCCTCAAGAAAGACTGAGATTTGATTAAAGGCCTTGCATATTCTTTGTCTTTATAGGACTTCTTTCCAGTATGAATTCTCAGATGCTAAGGAGTATGTATCATTGCTAAAGGTATTATACAGTCTCTATATCTGCAGAGTTTAGCTTCAGTGTCAACACAAAATAGAACTCTCATATCAAAGAGAATAAGAGACAATTTATCCTGAAGACAACTATAAGCAACTATGGCCCAGAAATGCAGATGGGGTTACCCTCATACCATGTTCCAATATAGTAACAATTTTATGGAGATTTTATAGTTATAGAACAAGAAAAGGCATAAATCAAGGCACTTAAAATTGTTAGATTTATTTAGGGCAGGTGACTGCATGTGAGGTCAGAGAAGTCAGTGAGACTCCAGCCTCCACTTTGTGGGTGGAGCAACACTTCAATGAGCTGGCAATAAACACCTGTACCTGCTAAACATCTCACAGACCTCAAGGAACATTTCATAATCCATGTGTAGGAACAGGCTGTGGGTGGGTTAGAGAAAAGTGGAGAAAATCTCTGTTAGAGATTTTAGATGTTACCTGAGCTTTGGGGTTTGGTGGGAGCTGTGGTATGTTAAGGTAATATATCCCAAAGGTTTTACATGACAGGAAAAAGGATGTAGGGGGCTGGAGAGATGGCTCAGAGGTTAAGAGCACTGACTGTTCTTCCAAAGGTCCTATGTTCGATTCCCAGCAACCACATGGTGGCTCACAACCATCTATGATGACATCTGGTACCCTCTTCTGTACACTGTATACATAATAAATAAATAGATATTTAAAAAAAAATAAAAAAAAATAAAAAAAAAAAAGAAAAAGGATGTAAAGCCAGGCACAGATGTTATGGGTAAATATTGGCTACTGACAGAACTAAGGACAGCTGAAGAGAATTTGCCTGTGGATCTGCCACACTCCAATGCTCCATAACCACAGAATTCTAATTATGTTAACTGGTCATGAAGAATCTTTAACATAGGTGTGGCTTTTCACTGGGAACATCGTTCAGACCAGTATATGTTCTTTGGTACCCATTTGGTAAAGGCTTTGCTTTGTATTTCACTTGCTGGTTTTTTTTTTTTATCATATATGGCTAATATATGAATCCTTTGCTGCTACATCTTCATTCTTTCATTGTTGAGGGTATAGCTTGGAGTTTCTCATTAGTGGCCTTTATTTCTTTGAGAAAATTCTCTTCCGTTCTTAGGTTGTTGAACATTTTATCATGAAGAGGGCTTTTCCCCCTTCATTTTATTTTATTTGTGTTTGAGCATTTTGCCCACAGGTATTGTCTGTGTACCGCATGCACGTAGTGCCCTTACAAGCCAGAAAAGGCCATTGAGTCCCCTGGACTAGAGTCAAAGATGTTGTGAGCCACCATGTGGCTGCTGAGAACTAAACCTGGGTCCTCTGGAATTGCAGTCAGTGCTTTTAACCTCTGAACTGCCTCTCTAGCCTTTCTTTTCCTTTACCAATTTTATTTTTTTAAATGTTAGGTGTGTTTCCACTGCATGCGTGTATGTGTACCATGTGTGTGCCTGGTGCCCATAGAAGTAAGAGGAGGGTGTTAAATCCCCTGGAGCTGGAATTACAGATGGTTATTAGCCATCATGTGGGTGCAGGGAACCACACCCAGGTCCTCTGAGCCATCTCTCCAGTCCCTCACTAATTTGTTGACAGAGTCTTGACATAGTTCAGGCTGGCCTGGCACTTGCTATCTAGCCCAGGCTGGTCATGAATTTGTGCTGATTTTGCTCCCTCTGCCTGGGTACTGGGGTTACAGCATGAGCCACCAGGCTTGACCACCACCACCACAATGACTACAACGTTTCTTCTGTTTTTATGTTTTAGTTTTTTGAGATACCGAGTCTGACCTCAAAATCAAATCTGTAGCTGAAGCTGGCCTTGAGCATCTGACTCTCCTACCAGCAGCTATGATGGCCTTGAACTCACAGAGATCAGCCTGGATCTGCCTCCCAGTTGCTGGGATTAAAGGTTTGTACTATGCCATGGTTTACAATCTCTTTAATATGCTCTTTTGTCTGTTTTGTAGTATTCTGCTGGGAAATTTTGCATATGCTCTCTCCGCTATCTCTCCCTCCCTCTGTGTGTGTGGGTGTGGGGGCTGTATGCCAACAAGCCCATCTTTGATTCTGTTTATAACTTTTATTTATTTTTGAGAAAGGGTCTCATGTATTCCTGGCTGGCCTTGACATATAGCTGAGGATGACCTTAAATACCTGATTCTAGACTGTGTGAGTGACACACACTTTTAACCCCAGCACTCAGGAAGCAGAGGCAGGCAGACCTCTGAGTTTAAGGCCAGCCTGGTTTATAGTGAGTTCTAAGACAGTCAGAGCTACATAGTGAGACCCTGTCTCAAAACATAAACACTATCCAAAATTCCTGATCATCTTGCTTCAACTCTTGAGGGCTGGGATTAGAGGTTTGTGGCAGTGTCCAGATTCTGTGGTGCTATGATTTTCTTCTGCCAGCTGTAGAGCATTCTAGCCTTCTCACTGATGGGACATTGTTCTAGTTTCTTCACTTCATTGTCTGTGATTTCCTTTATTTCTTCAAGGACATTGTAAGTAGTCGATTTCAATTTTTATCTTTAAAAAGAAAAAAATGTGCTTCAGGTTCATGTGAATGAGATGTTTTACTAGTTCTTTGTATATTTCACTGAAAACAGGATATTTACTTATTTTTGTTCTTTCTTCTGAGACTGGGTGTCTCTGGGTAGCCTTGACTGTCCTGGAACTCACGCTGTAGACCAGGCTGGCCTCCAACTCAAAAACCCAACTGCCTCTACCTTCCAAGTGCTGGGATTAAAGGCATGTGCCACCACTGCCTGGGCCAACTTCTGATGTTAACATCCATGCCCAACATGATGATCACAAAATACTTTAATGTAAGGGAGGTGTCTGAGACTGTAATAATGGCTCAGCAGTTATGAGCAAATACTGTTGTTGGACAGGAACCAAGTTAAGTTCTCAGACCTGAACTGGGTGGCTCATACCCTTTGACTGTATCTCTAGGGGAACTGGATATCTCTGTGCTACATGGGCACTTGCATTCACATAAAATACACATATACACAAAAGCAGGTATAATTTTAAACATCATGAAAAGTCAAAAAAAGAGGAATGGCAGTGCATAGTGGGGGAGGGGCATGGCAAGTGGGGGAGGGGCTTGGGAAGGTTAGCTGGAGAACCCCACATTCTTCTGTAGCTGTTGTTTTCATTCTTCTGGCTCTTTGTTCTTTGAGACCCAACACGCTGCTCCCAAACAAATTGCACAGAGTCTTATTCTTATTTATAAATGCCTGGCCTTAGCTTGGCTTGTTTCTAGACAGCTTTTCTCACATTATCCCATGTACCTTTTGCCTCTGGGCTCTTATCTTTCTCTACTGCTGTATATCATTCTTTACTTTTTACTCTATGGCTTGCTGTGTAGCTGTGTGGTTAGTCCCTGATGTCTTTCTCTTTCTCTTGCTCCTAGATCTCTTTCCCCAGATCTCTATTTATTCTGCTCACTGCCCCCCAGTGCTTATCCTTTCTCCTGCCTTGCTATTGGCTGTTTAGTTCTTTATTATACCTATCAGGTGTGTTAGACAGGCAAAGTGAGCCAAGCCTTTAACCTCTGAGCCATCTCTCCAGCCCCTAGACAGGCAAAGTAATCCAACTTTACAGAGCTAAACAAATGCAGCATAAAGAAATACAACACATCTTTGTATCATTAAAACAAATGCTTCACAGCGTAAACAAATGCAGCACATCTTTTTTTTAAATTTATTTTTATTTTATGTGAACTGGTGTTTTGCCTGCATGTATAACTATGTAAGGGTGTCAGATCTTGGGATTACAGACAGTTGTAAGCTGCCATGTGGACGTTGTGAATCAAACTCAGGTCCTCTGGAAGAACAGTCAGTGCTCTTAATTGCTGAGCTATCTCTCCAGCCCCATAACACATCTTAAAATAATATTCTACAAGAATCTTCACCTTTGTTTCTTTCTCCTGCATTAGGAAGTCTCTTCTGCAGATGCCCAGAGCTCTGCTGTATTGATTCTTAGAGTTTGCCATGCTTTCTTGGCAGAGCTGGAGATAAACAGGCTGTAGAGGATTCCCACTCTGCCCTTTGCACTGTCATACCATCAGCTCTGTTCTAAACATTAAGTGTTAACAAGAGGAGCACTGAAGTCAGAGATCCAGCTATCATGTTCCATCTTGAGACCCCAACATGAGCCATGCATGGCACATTGTAGCCTCCCCATACTGTCTGTTGAGTGAATGCAGATTTTTCAATAGCTATTTGAAATCCTTTTTTTTTTCAGATTTATTTTCATTTTATGCATGAGTGGTTTGTCTGCATGCATGTATGTGTACCATGTACATGCCTGGTATTCATGGAGGCCAGAAAAGGACTTCCTTCAGAACTTGAGTTAGGAAAGTTTTGAGCCACTATGTAGGAGCCAAATCCAAATTTTCTGCAAGAGCAGCAAATGCTCTGAACCACTGAGCCATTTCTCTAGCCACCTCACTTTCCTTTTGAGACCACAGTCTCACTCATTATAGCCTTGGCTAGCCTGGAGCTTGCTGAGGGGTGCAAGCTGCCGTATGGTTGCTTCAAGTTGAACCCAGGTTCTCTGCTACAGCAACAGTCCTATTTATGGTTAAGCCATCTCTCCAGCCCTGTTACTTTTCATTGTAATAATTAGTCACATATTTTTAATTGTTTTTAATTATGTGGATGTATATGTCTCTCTGTGTGGGATTTTTTCAGGTGAGGGGTCATAGAGGGCAAAGGTGTCAGAACCCTATAACTGAGATTACAGGTGGTTGTGAGGTGCCTAAGTGGGTGCTGGGAATCATACTTGCCCTCAGAAAGGGCAGTACATGCACCTAACCACAGAGCCATCTCTCTAATCACCCATCATCCTCTTAGAAACACGATCTTGCTATGTAGCTCAGTCTTGGCTCTGAGCTTGTGGAACTCTCCTGCCTCAACCTCCAGAGTGCTGAGCCTAAGGGTACACACCAACTCTGCTTCCACCATTTTAAGTGTACCATGTAGCCAGAAGTTTCTGTGTCCTGCCCAGCTGGTCCCTCTGTCATTTATTCCCAAATAAGTGCACAAAGATTTATGTTAATTGCAAGCTGTTTGTCCTACGACTGAGGATTATTACTTGCTAACTCTTACTCTTAAACTTACCCCTGATTCTTATCCATGTTTAGCCATATGGCTTGGTACCTCTCTATCAGTGCAGCATCTCATCTTCCTCTGCATCTCGATGGTGTCTGGTGCTCTGCTTTTCAACTTTCCAGAATTTTCCTAGTCTGGCTGCCCCACCTTTACTTCCTGCCTGCCTTCTGGCCATTCAGTATTGTATTAAACAAATATTTATAGTGACAAATATTTACAGTGCAGAAGAACATAGTCCCACAGCAGTACCATCCAGTAGTATTAAGGGTATTCACTTGTTGGTGATTGTAGACAGTTATTTCTACCACTCATGTCCAAGATGTTTCACTGTGCAAAACTAAAACTGTGTTTTTTTTTTCTTTATTTTGAGACAAGGTATATTGCCTTGGCTGTCCTAGAACTTGCTATGTAGAACCAGACTGGCCTCAAAATCACAGACAGTCACTTGCCTTTGCCTCTGCCCATAACTTTAAATCTGTTGAACAATAACTCCCTATCCTCTGCTCTCTCCAGACCCTGGCATGGCAGCCATCATTTTCTATCCCTGAGCTGACTGTGGATCTCCCGACAGTGAAATAATGTTATTATATTGTGCATGATATATTGGACATACGTGTCTGTTGTCTTTTCCCTCTCAAAATGATGGAATCATATGCTATTTTCTAGTGCATCTCATACAGGTTGAATCACTTAATCACTTGTTTTTTTCTTTTGTTTTTTTCTTTTTTTTTTTAAACTTTATTTATTTATTTATTTATTTATTTATTTGCCTTGGTGCTTGCCTGGAACTGGAACTACAGACAGTTGTTAGCTGCCATGTGGGTGCTGGGAATCGAACCCGGGTCCTATGGAAGAGCAGATGGTGCTCTTAACCGCTGAGCCATCTCTCCAGCCCCTCTTTTGGTTTTTTTCAAAGATAGGGTTTCTCTGTGTAAGTCCTGGCTGACCTGAAACTCACAGAGATTTGCCTGCCTCTGCCCTCCAAGTGCTGGGATTAAAGGCACGTGCCACTACCACCCAGCTGAATTATTTGTTTTATGTGTACCACATAGGAGAAATCATTTACTATTACTTTGTGCATCTTATGTCGTTGGAATCATATGCTATTTTCTTTTCTGTTGCTTATATGTGCAGTCATTTCCTATTGTCTTTGCATCTCATAGAGGTGGAATCATTTATTTTCTTGTGTCTCTCCTTTTGTTGCAATCATATACTATTGTCTTGTATATCCCATATAGGTGGAACCATACACTACCATCCTATGGAGTTTGGGGCCAGAGAATCCTAGGCTAAGGTATTGTGAATCTATCTCATACAGGTGGACTCATTACATATTGTCTTATTTACTTTATAGAGGTGGAATAACATGCTATTTTCTTGTGCATCAAATTCATCTGGAATCATTTGGTGGTTGCCTGGTGGGAAAAAGGCAGCCACTTGGCCAAGATGGCGGCATGGGCGCTAGCCCTAGTCTGGGGCTCTGAGCTAGGATTTCAAGTTGGTCAGCTGGAGGTAGTAAACTTGGACAATTGACTCCTTTCTTGGGACATTTTCCTCTTGGTGATCTGTCCTTTGTTTCATATGCTTCATTTGTCCTGTGGTCTCTGGATCCCTTAGTTGGATGCTTTTATTCTCCTGGAAAGATAAAATCAAAACCCTGCCCCAACCCTAACTGGGGGGGGGTTGGCAAGCTACATTTTTGCCTACAGCAAAATGGTTTTTAGGTAACAGCAAAGTATTCTCTTTCAATTAAAAAATTATTTTGAAAATTTGAAACTAAATATACCTTAGTATGTGCAGATAAATACACCTATAACTAAATATACTTAGCATGTGTGGATAAATACACTTATAACTGAATATACTTAGCATGTGTGGGTAAATACACCTAATATACTTAGCGTGTATGGATAAATACACGTATAAATGAATATACTTAGCATGTGTGGATAAATACACGTATAAATGAATATACTTAGCGTGTATGGATAAATACACGTATAAATGAATATACTTAGCGTGTGCGGATAAATACACGTATAAATGAATATACTTAGCGTGTATGGATAAATACACGTATAAATGAATATACTTAGCGTGTGTGGATAAATACACGTATAAATGAATATACTTAGCGTGTGCGGATAAATACACGTATAAATGAATATACTTAGCGTGTGCGGATAAATACACGTATAAATGAATATACTTAGCGTGTGCGGATAAATACACCTATAATAACCCTCCAAACTCCCCTTTCCTCCAAGTTCTTACTCTCACCCTTCCCATGAGTCCCTGGATTACACTATTTTGAGTGAGTCAGTTCTATTTCTATATGTGTGTTTTCTATGTGTGCATAAGTATTCTCTCTCTATCTTGATTTCCTGTACCTATATAAAATTCTAGAACCATAAATGGGATAAAACACATATTTATCTTCCTAAGGCTTACTTAATTCACTGAATGTGATGATCTCTGTAGGTATCCGTGCAGCTCAGATAGAAAGGGATCCTTGTAACCAGGAGCCCAGGCATGCTGAGCGCTGCAGCTGGAAAGTGTTCAGACATTTGGGAGTCAATGAACCCTGAGTGTCACAGCTCCGTGGAAAGTATTCAGGGAGCCAATGAACACCCCAGGCCACAGCAAGCTTAGGTAGCAGCTTACAGCCCTGCTTCAGGGAAAGGCTTCCCAAAGTTAGCAGCTCTGCTCCAGTAAAGGAAGTTGCTGCAGCTCTGTTCGGGTTTCCCAGAGTGTAACAACTCTGCTCTGCTCCTGGAAGGCTTCCCCTCTGCTGCTCTCTGTTCAGGGAGTGTAGCAACTTGGCCGAGCCAGGAAAAGTCCTGAGCTGCGAGAATGTTACAGCTTCTCTTCTCGGCTGTTCTCTGTCCAGGGTCCATTGCTGCTGCTCCAAAAGAGGAAGGTCTTCACCCAAACCTCACTCAAGAGATGTATTGGGAGGGAAGGGCCCAGGAGAGAGGCTGCCTCAGCCCAGGACAGGAGAAG
>PVIH01006715.1:96950-108153 GCA_004025045.1 Sigmodon hispidus
TTTTTTTTTTTTTTTTTTTTTTTTTTTTTTTTTTTTTTTTTTTTTTTTTTTTTTTTTTTTTTTTTTTTTTTTTTTTTTTTTTTTTTTTTTTTTTTTTTACCTTTTTACCCTGCTATGGTTTTGGTTTCAGGGCCAAAATGTTTCTTTCACTGGTTCTTCCGGGCTTTGGGGCTCGAATTTCAGGGCCAGGGCATATTTCTTTCACTGGCTCTGATTCTAGGGCCAAAATTTAGTGCTGGTTTCAGAATCAGGGCTCATTTCTTTTTGGTTCTGGGTTCAGAGATAAAGTATTTCAGGGGCTCAGGTCTTAGATCCAGGATGTGTTTCTTTCACTAGCTCTGGGTTCAGAGTTAGGGTGGGTTTCTTTGGCTGGCCACTTTTCCCTACAATCACTAGCTGTACTTATTTTCCTACAAATATCATAATTTTGTTCTATTCTAAATCTTTAGTATGTATGTGTGTCTGTGTGTGTGTGTATGTGTGTGTCTGTGTTTGTGTGTCTGTGTGTGTGTGTGTGTGTGTGTGTAGGCCCATGTATGCTGTGGAGGTCAGAGGACAACTTGGAACTCTATTCTCTCCTTCCAGCCCGGGGCTGGGGTAGCACTCAGGTCATCAAGCTTGTGCTTTTAACTGCTCAGTCAGCTCATCAGCAATTTTTGTGCTATGTTTTTTATGGACTTTTAAGACATGGTTTTGTGTAGTCTGGGCTGACTTCAAATTACTTATGAGGCTGTCCTTGAACTCTTGATCTTCCTGCCCTGCCTCCCGAGTGCTGGGGCATGTGCTACCAAGGAATGACAAAGTCTTAAATGTTTATTTTTATTTTTGGTATTAGTGCTTTGCCTATAGTATATTTGTACCACATGTGTGCCTGGTGCCTGTGGGAGTCAAAGAAGACATTAGAGTCCCTGGAATTGGAATTACAGATAATTGCAAGCTGGAATATAGATGTTAAGAATTGAACTTGGGGGGCTGGAGAGATGGCTCAGCAGTTAAGAGCCTCGTCTGCTCTTCCAGAGGACCTGGGTTCGATTCCCAGCACCCACATGGCAGCTAACAACTGTCTGTAGTTCCAGTTCCAGGCAAACACCAAGGCAAATAAATAAAGTTTTATTGAACTTGGGGGCTGGAGAGATGTTTCAGAGGTTGAGAGCACTGACTATTCTTCCAGAGGTCCTGAGTTCAATTCCCAGCATCAACATGGTGGCTCACAGCCATCTATGATGACAACTGTAACTAGCTCTGTAGATTAGGCTGGCCTTGAACTCACAGAGATCCCCCTGCTTCTCCCTCCTGCTGGAGCGCTGGCTTGGTACTCACTGTGTTCTGGGCTCATTTGAACTCAGAGATCCATCTGCCCCTGCCTTCCAAGTATTGGGATTAAAATCTTGAACTAACATACCCAACTGGCATAACTATACTTTATGACTAAAAAAAAAAAAAAAAAAAAAAAAAAGTCCCACTGTGTATATATACTTTTTTTTTTTTTTTACTCATTTCTTGGTGGTTTGTGAATAGTGTTGTAATAAATCATCACTGATGGGTGAGCATTTCTATATTTACCTGTAGTACTTTTGATAAATACTCAGGACTGTTATACCCCAGGCCATGGTAGATTTACATCTAATTTTATAGAACTTATATACTGACATTATAGTAGCTAAACTAGTTTACACTCCCACTAGCTGTACATAAGCATCCTTTTGTCAACATCCTCACCAGCATTTCTCTCCTTTTTAAAGATTCTGATTGAGATAAGATGTTATCCCACGTGGTTTTAACTCACTTTTCTCTGATGTGTAGAATGTCTAATGCCCATCTGTACTGCATCTTCTGAGAACTGTTCTGAACCAACATGGTTCTCCTTTAGAGGACCATGTTCCCCACCTTTAATCCCACCACACAGAAGGCTGAGGTTGGTGTATCTCTAAGTATAGGGCCAGTTTGGTCAATAAAAATGAGTTCCAAGTCAGCTACACCGTGAGACCCTGTCTCAAAATACAGAACAAATGTTCTCCTTTAAAAGGAACAATCTTACTCCCAGAACAACATGGCTATTACAACTTACGCAGAGTTATTTAGTTTGTTATTTAGGTTTGGGTGAATCCTAGGCTGAACTCGGCAGACCTAACTCTTGATCCCCCAGCCTCCATCTCATGAGATGTACCGGGATTGAGTGAGGATTTGAGCCTGCGTTCCTGGCGCTGTCCTATGCTGTTTCAGGTAAGATGAATTCCCCCTCTAAAAGGCATAGAGTGAGATGAGACGCTCCCTGTTGAGCAGACTTGCACATAACTCCCCTGTCCTGTGCATTTAAGAGTCACTAAAAGCAAAGTGCCAAGCCAAGAAGTAGTATCTGATGGGGCAGAGAAGAGTAGAGCCCACATACCACTCGCATAGTGGAGAAGTGGCACCCCGATCCTACCCATAGGACCAAGTCCTTCCCGGAAACCTAGGCGCGGCCGGGCTGTGTGAAAGCATAGGTCGCGGCAAAGTGACTTTGCTGAGGTCCCACCGAAACCCTCCAGCGCTCTTTCGGGAAGGAAATCCGAGGTAGCCACCACAGTTAGCACGGGCTCGCTGGCCTAGTTCTGATTCCCTCGTCTCCCGCCGCGTTAGTTCCTTTACTCCGCCCCCAGAGTGAGTTTCCTTTTGGTTTGGCCTAACCAAGTCCAGGGCAAAGGGCCGGTGTGGCCACCGCGCAAGCGCATCCGAGCCGGGTTGGGGAAGGGTCAGAGCAGGAGCGCAAGCGAGCGTGGGCCCCGCCCACTCGCCGTGCACGCCCGTGACGTCACGGGGCGCCGGCCTCCGCCCGGCTGCAAGCGGTGAGAGCTGGTGGTGGTCGGATCTGAAGCGCCTGGATCGGGAAGGGATGCGGGTGTCGAGATCCTTCTGGAGGGGGCTTTGGGGAGGACGGGAGGCCGAGATGCACCAGCCGCGACTGCCCTCCACACTCTGCCCTCCCTCCTCCTACCCTCCCCCTTGCAGAAATGCCGGGACCTGGGCCCGTGCAGGGGCCGAGCATATGTGACACCTGCGTTTCTCGGTGTCTTCCACACTCTCCCACGCCCTCCCCCATCCCTTATCCTCCCTTCCAGATGTTTATTTTCATCAGTCTATCGGCTCTTACCTGGAAAAGGGTATTCGGAAGTTGGAGACGGATTTCACACTTAGCCCTACCACTTCTGTGTTAAAAGTCCCTGAGCCGTGCACAGTATTTCTTCTTCTGGCTTCTTCTGGTCTTAAGGATCAGTATGACACCAATAAAAAGAAAGATAGACATCTGTTGAATTCTTGCGGGACCAAGTACGAGAGCAAACTGCTGCCCCATCGAATCCTCATTACTTGGTGTTCTTAGAACTTCCATTTCACACCTTAGCACTAACTAGCTGGCAAGTTTAGCTCCAAAGTAGGAACTTTAAACCCAGACTATTCCTTCCGGATTTTGGCTGCCAAAGCCCTGGCCCCAGATCAATGACTTCCTCTTTTCCAGCTGACAATTCTTTTCACATCCTCTTTGCTAGTACAGAATGCTGTCCCTGCTTCTCCCGTGGTTATTTCAGAAACAAAATAGAGCAAGAATTTCTTAAATGCTCTAAGGAGGTGAACTTTTTTGAGTACAGAATCTTGGATTTTGGTTCTGGTTCTGCCACCTACTGTGTGTGGCCTTGAGCAAATTAATTGTCGTCTAGCATTAGCTTGCTTTTGCATAAATAACATGGGTGAGGGCCTTCTGCCCTGCAGGCTCTTGTCCAGCTGTCCCTCACTGTCCTCCAGCAGGCACTCCACGGAGGCCCAGACCCCTCTGCTCCCCATGGGCAGCTGCCAGGCAGGGCACAACCTGCATCTCTGTCTGGCTCATCATCCACCTTTGGTCTGCGCCACTTTGATCCTGCTGCTTCTTGGTCTCTCTGGCCTGGGCCTTGGTGGCTTCCTCCTCACCCATACATCTGGCCTCCGTAGCCCTGACATTCCCCAGGTAAGTACCCAGGTGCTTGCCCTTCTGGTATATGCCTGCCCCTGATGTTAATTTCACTCTCCTTTTGCACACAGGATTGGGTTTCCTTCTTGAGGTCTTTTGGTCAGCTGAGCCTGTGCCCCGTGAATGGGACAGTCACAGGGAAGTGGCAAGGGCCTCATGTCGTCGGCTTACTGACTACTTTGAACTTAAGAGATGGTCCAGATCGGAACAAAACCCAAACATTCCAAGCCAAGATCCATGGTAGCCACATAGGATTGAAAGGTGAGGTCTGGTGCATATGGGGGTCCAGCATCAGAGAACTTAGGTTTGGGTCCTGCCTCTGACTCCTCTAAACTGGTGACCTTGAGCACATCTGTACATCTTTGTTACTCCTGCTGCAGTTCAGGTTAGCTAGGATAAGACACTTACAGTGAATGGTGTTCACAGTATAGGTTCTGTGTTTTGGCTTTGCTATTCCCTTTTCAAGTTCCTTCAGTTTAGTGTGCCCCAGGAGGCCTTAGGTTTAAAACCAAATACCCTCCCCACTACGTGTAGAGAAAGAAGAGAGAGCTCAATACCAATACTGCCTGGGTTATGTAGTGAGTTCCAGATCATCTAGGACTACATAGCAAGTTCTGAAACCACCTCACATACATATATATGACAGCATTGATGTATGAGTCACATGCTGATAAGTATTTCACCCATTTAAAGTATACAAGTAAGTTACTTTTAGTCTTTTCACACAACTATGGGAGCCACCCAGAAATTCATTTTAGAAGTTGTTGGGGTTTGTTTAGTTTTGTTTAGTTTTGTTTTAACAGTCATCTAAGTAGATGAGCAACTTAGCTGTCCTTGGGTGCTTCCGTTTCTGGTAGTCTGCCTATGGACATTACTACAACATGCAGTCCTTTGTGACTTGAGATTTTTAAGACTCATTGTGGTGATACATACTTTTAATCCCAGCACTGGAGAGAACAAGGTGGGTAGTCGGAGCTCTACAAATTCCAGGCCAGCCTCATATGCATAGCAAGCACCAGGCCAAACAAGGCTTCAAATTGAGAACCTGTCTTAAAAAAAAAAAAAAAAAAAAAAAAAAAAAAGAAGGGGGCTGGAGAGATGGCTCAGCAGTTAAGAACACTGACTGTTCTTCCAGAAGACTGGAGTTCAATTCCCAGCACCCACATGGCAGCTCACAACTGTCTGTAGTTCCAGTTCCCAGTTCCAGGCAAACACCAAGGCAAATAAATATAAATAGATGAAGCATTTAAAAAAGAAAGGAAGAAAGAAAGAGGGCTGCAGAGATGGCTCGTTGATTAAGAGCACTGACTGTTTTTCCGGAGGACCTGAATTCGATTCCCAGCATCCACATGGCAGCTAACAACTGTCTGTAATTCCAAGATCTGACACCCTTACATAGTTATGCATGCAGGCAAAACACCTAAAATAAAAATAAATATTTAAAAATAAAAAAAATTTAAAAAATAGATAAATCGGGCTGGAGAGATGGCTCAGCGGTTAAGAGCACTGTCTGCTCTTCCAGAGGACCCGGGTTTGATTCCCAGAACCCACATGGCAGCTAACAACTGTCTGTAGTTCCAGTTCCAGGCAAACACCAAGGCAAATAAATAAATAAATAATAAATAAATAAAGTTTAAAAAAAATAGGTAAATCACGGGCCATGTGGCAAGACAGATTAATAAAAGGTTAAATTGAGATACAAGAGCTAGCTTGCAATATGCCTGAGCCATAGGCCAAGCAGCATAATATAAACATCTGAGTCATATTTGGGGGACTAAGCAGCAGCAGGCAAGTCTTAACCTCGAGACTAGGCTGGGCCAGAAACTTCGTATTACAACATGCACTACTACCACCTGGCTGTAAAATCCCGTTTTTAAAGGAAAGACATAAAGCTGGGTGTAGTGAAGTACGCCTTTGATCCCAGCACTTAGGAAGCAGAGGCAGGTGGATCTCTGTAAGTTTGAGGCTGGCTTAGGGTACATAGTAAGTTCTAGGACAGCCAGAGTTAATGTAGTGAGACCCTGCCTCAAAACAAAGAAGGGAGGAAGGAAGGAAGGACAGAAAAAAGGAATGATATGAAAAATTTAGATAAAACTTTTGTGTACTCAGAGGGACACTGAATATCTGGGACTAACAATACAGTGCCTGGCCACCGAGTCCATTGGGCAGTGGATATGAGGGCAGAGGTTATCTATGGAATTGTACATGCACATTCTTCAGTTGTGTTTATAATGTATATGCCAAATTGTATTTCTTTCTTTTTCAGTTAGACATATATGGCTTTCTGTATCACTACTTGGTCTGTTATTTTTTTTTTTTTTTTTTTTTTTAAAGATTTATTTATTTATTATGCATACAGTTTTACAGAAGAGGGCACCAGACCTCATCATAGATGGTTGTGAGCCACCATGTGGTTTTGCTGGGAATTGAACTCAGGTCCTCTGGAAGAACAGTCAGTGCTCTTAACCTCTGAGCCATCTCTCCAGCCCCTACTTGGTCTGTTATTTTAAATGCCTGTAAATTGATTCATTAAATGGTTATGCCATCAGTTCTTAATGTTTTCTCTAGTAAGTAACACTATGGTTTCCTAATTTTTGTACTTGTAAAATCACAGCAAACATCTTTTTTTTTTAAGATTTATTTTTTATTATGTATACAGTATACAGAAGAGGGCACCACATCTCATTACAGATGGTTGTGAGCCACCATGTGGATGCTGGGAATCGAACTCAGGACCTCTGGAAGAGCAGCCAGTGCTCTTAACCCTCTGAGCCATCTCTGCGCGCACACACACACACACACACACACACACACACACACACACACACCGCCAAAGCAAACATCTTAGTGTATGTTGTTTTCATTTTTTTCTTTTGCTGCTACTTAAAGAATGAGCCCAAGGGTTTCATATATGCTACAAAAGTGCTTTGCTGTCAAGCTACAGTACCCTGGCTCTTTCCATGCCTCTCTTCCTTAGGATTAGTTTCTATAACTAATATAAATGAATCAAAGGATGTAGGCTTTTTTCTTTTCTTTCTTTACGTTCATTTTAGTTGGTGTAAGGGGGCAGGCAGAGGACGTGTGTTTAGTCAGCTCTCCCTTCCACTCTCACCTGGCTCCTGGGTACCAAATGTCAGTCCTCAGACTTTTCCTGGATGAGCAATCTTACCCACCCCCTTTTCTTCTTTTTTTAATACTGTACATTTGCTTTTTAAAAAATTATTTATTTATTTTTATTTTATGTGAATTGGTGTTTTGCCTGCATGTATAACTGTGTAAGGGTGTCAGATCTTGGAATTACAGACAGTTGTTACCTGCCATGTGGATGCTGGGAATCGAACCCGGGTCCTCCGGAAGAACAGTCAGTGCTCTTAACCACTGAGCCATCTCTCCAGCCCACATTTGCTTTTCTGATGTTTGTTAGTTTGTGATGGGGTCATTTACCCAATGTTGGCCTCAAACTCACTGTGTTGCCAAAGATGACATTGAACTTGTATCTGCTTGCCTGCCTGCTTCTACCTTTTCTACATTGGGTTCACAGGTGTGGAACCACTCTTAATTTATGCTGCTTTGTGATTGTGGGCCACAGGCATTCTGTCAGCTGAGCTGCAACCCCGGGCATATAGAAATTCAGACCTCACAGTAGGGGACAAAGCAAGTGTGAGTTTACCAACAGTTTGGTGAACATCCTCTTTGCTCATTTAAAATGATGATAGACGTTGGACATGGTAGCTCACGTCTATAATCCCAACAGTTGGGAGGTTGCATAGAAGGATGGCTGTGAGTTCTAGGCCAGCTTTGGCTAGATAATGGTTTCTGGACTACTCTGGTTTCCAAACAAACACAAAACTTTTGGTTTTGTGTCTTTCTTAGAAATACCTTCAACACTGGAATATAACCTGAATTTTCTTTAATCCTTTCTGAAAGCTTCCCTTGGTTGGTATGCTCTGTAATAAATCTGGACTACTTAGACAGTGAGGTGACAGTCTAACTTTATTTTTTTCCACTGAAAATTGCCCCAAAGCCACTTAACGAAACAAGCCATCCTTTGTCCAGTTGTTTGAAATAGGATGTGAACCTTTAATGGATTTTTGTGTCCAGTGGATAACTACTTGCTTTAAAAGGACATGATAATTTTTTAATATTATCTACCATAAAGATTTATTTTTTTTGTTTTGTTTGTGGTTTTGTTTTTAATTTGACTTGGTTTCTCTGTGTAGCCCTGGCTGTCCTGGAACTTGCTTTGTAGACCAGGCTGGCCTCAAACTCAGAGATCTACCTGCCTGTGCCTTTTGAATGGTGGAATTAAGGGCATGTTTCACCTCTCCTGGTTTGCATATATACATATGTCTAAAATTGCTGTGTGTTTGTGTGTATGTGTGGTGTGTGTATGTGTGTGTGTATGTATGTGGTGTGTGTGTATGTGTGGTGTGTGCGTGTGGTGTGTGTGTGTATGTGTGGTGTGTGGTGTGTGTGGTGTCTGTGTGTGTGTGGTGTGTGTGTATGTGTGGTATGTGTGTGGTGTGTGTGTATGTGTGGTGTGTATGGTGTGTGTGTGATGCGTGTATGTATGGGGTGTGTGTGGTGTGTGTGTATGTGTGGTGTGTGTGTGGTGTATGTGTATGTATGTGTGTGTGTATGTTTGTGTACTGGAGGAGACCTGAAGAAGGGATCAGATCCCTTGCAGCTGGAGTTGCAGGCCGGTGGGTGCTAGGTGTTGATCCCTGGTCCTCTGGAGAGCAGCCTGTGCCCTTTGCTGTTGGGCATCTCTCTGGCTGCTCACTCCATTTCCACCTTCTGTCTTGTGCTTCTTGCAGGACCCTTTGCAGGGAACTCTGTCCTTGTCACAGCCAGAGTGGCCTCAGGAAGGACTCCAGAGACCTGCCTCTATTTCAGTGCTATTCCAGAAATCCTTCCGTCTAGCCAGCCACCGATATCCTGTTCAGAGGAGGGAGCTGGAAATGCTACTCTGAGCCCAGTGATGGGTGGAGAGTGTGTCCAGGTCTGGAGCCACGAAGGCCTGGTGCTCACCAAGCTCCTTACTTCAGTAAGTGCCAGTAAGGTTGATCTTTAAGGTTTGATAGATTGTCGTGTGGAATGCTGTCCCCAAAGGACTGAGGGGTCAACTAAACATACAGAGCAAGGGTGGGTTTCATTTGCTTTACTGCCAATCTCTCTTCCAGCCCTGATGCTCCAGAGGGTTCGGCTGGAGGATTGAAAACTCCAGGCCAGTCTGCACTTTATAATGACAGTTTATTTAAAAAAAGAACAAGACTGAGTAAGCATGGGTTTTTATAACCCTGCCTTAGGTTAGAGGCAGTGTGACCTAGAGCAGGCATCAGAACCTAAGACTCAGCTTCCTGATCTGCAAAAGACAACCTTGACGAAATCTACAAATTCCAGTAACTAAGGACTGAATAAGAATGACCATAAAGTACTCAGCACAGCACCTGATGAAAAACAGATCTGATCAGAGACAGCAGCCGTTTGCTGTTTGCTGACTTAAGAGACCAGCCTGCTCTACTAGGGAGTTCCAGGACAGCCAGGGATATGTGGTCAGACCAGGTAGGGGTCAAGTCCCTTTTCCCTGGTAAGATGACTTTTCAAGGAAGAAATGAGTGCAGCACAGCTTTTGGGATTCACATGAGGTGCTTAGGAACGACACGGAAGGAAGCAGGAGAAATCTCAATCTTAGCCGATTTCTGAGCTGCTGTGAATGTTAGGGTAAATGCTGCAAGTTGACTCTGAAGTAGGAGCCATCTAGAGCTCTTGGGGCAGAGAAAGAAGCTTTTACTCTTCAGGGCAGAAGAAGGACAGGGCTGCTTCACTCACTCTCACACCCCATATTAGAAAAGGCCACTACCATGCCAGTGCTGGCACACGTCTTTAATTCCAGCACTTGGGAGGCAGAGGCAGGCAGATCTCTGAGTTGGAGGCCAGCATGGTCTATTGAGTTAGTTCCAGGACAGCCAGGGCTACACAGAGAAACCCAGTCTCAAAAAACAAACCAAATCAACCAACCAACCAAACAGACAAAAAAGGCCATTAGGGGAAGCAGAATCTGACTGTACTTGCTTGTCCTTAAACAAGTAAAGCCCTTTGCTTGCAACAAAAGTTTTATGACTGGAGAGATGGCTCAGTGGTTAAGAGCACAAGCCTTGTCTCTAGAGTACGAGGGTTCAGTTCCCAACACCTACATAGCAGCTTACAATTATTTGTGACCTTAGTCCTAAGAGGTGTGATGCCCTCTTCTGGACTCTGAAAGGCACTGCATGCAGGTGGTGCACAGAAATGTTTGCAGACAAAACACCCATAATACAAACACACACATATTTAAAAGGGAGCACGCCTGGATGTGAAAGTGAACACCTGTCACCCCAGCACTCCGAAGGCTCAGGGTACGAGGGACAAGAGGGTTGAGGCTGGCCTGAGGTGTAAAATAGAACTTCGTTTCATTAAAAAAAGAAGAAAAAGACTGGTGGAGCGTGGAGAATAGGGGAGCCATTCTGGGAGTTCAGTGATGACTGGGCAAGAAAACAGTTTGGAACCCATCATGACAGATGTCACCTTTCATCTGACCAGTGTGCTCCCTGGCTGTCAGGAGGACTCTGCCTCATGGAAGCTTGTCTCTGTTTTCAGGGTGTGGGAGATTGCCAACCCTCTCTGCTCTCATTTCCCTTCCCTCCCTGTCCTATGCCTAGGAGGAGCTAGCTCTGTGTGGCACCAGACTGCTGGTCCTGGGCTCCGTCCTGCTTCTCTTCTCTGGCTTTCTGTGCGGTGTCAGTGCGGCGTGCTTCCATCCTCGCCCAGACTTCCACTGGTCTAGAACACGGCTTTGAGGCCCGGCCTGCTCCTCCCGCTGCTCTCAGGTGAGATTCTGTGGGGACTGCGGTGGGGGAGGGTGGCAGTTGCGGGCCTTAGAATTCGTCTTCAAGTACAGCTTCCTGTGACTCCCTGAGGAGAGCCCTAGTCAGCTATCTCCTTGTGGGAACTGGGAACATTTGTTTTCATAAACTTAGAATGATTTTATTATTTTTACCTTTTCTTTGTGGTGTGTGTCCATGAATGTGCCATGGTGTGCATGCCTTTAATCCCAGCACATGGGAGGCAGAGGCAGGTAGATCTCCTGAGTTGGAGTCCAGCCTGGTCTACATAGTAAGTTCCAAGACAGCCATGGCTACAGATAACTCGTATCTTAAAAAAAAAAAAAAAAAAAAAACA